>JANHGN010015621.1:0-12954 GCA_024605025.1 Megaceryle maxima
ACTGCAGGAGGGCACATATCCTGGTCCTTTGGCAGAGAGGCTGTCTCAGGTGTCTCTCCTCTGCAGAGACAGCGGAGGGGTGGCCCCGAAGGAGTTGCTGGTGACTTGGAGGGGTTTGATGATCCTCCTGGTTTCTGAGCTGCACGTGCACATGGTTCTAGCTCAGCTTGGATGCCTCCATTTGCACTCCCACTCAGACGGTTTTCAGCTCGCTTTTGCTTGTTTGGATGTTTCTTGATTGATAGAAGCCTCTCAATTACTTCTTCAACTGTGTTCCCTTGGACTACAGAAATGAGTTGGGGTCAGAGAAGGGGATGAGACCCAAAGGTTGGTTCATGATATTCAACCCTCAGCAAGCTGCAGATCTGCAGCCACAGAGCCCACTCCCTGCTGTCACTTTACACAACTGCACTTTCATCTTCCACTCAATTTCCTTGCCATGGCCCTGGCCTACAAAAACTATATTGAGCATGCCTGCCAGAAAGAGTAGCCAGCACCAGTGGCAGGATGCTAATTAGGACAGATTCCCAGTGACTCCAATAACCAGTCCTTAAATATCAAAATAAGACTGTGAATGCTGAGCCCATTGCTAAATGTGGCCAGGTCTAACTGGTATTCACATGGCTGGGACTTTGCATCAAGACTTGACTGGAGGTGCTGGAGGTGTAGCTTTGTCCCAGCTTCTGTTCAGCTCCATAGATTACTGCCTGAGTATCTGGGAAGGACTTTTGTGGGTAGCAGATGGGACAAAGGAAAACAGGAGGAGAATGCAAGGCTTGATGGATATGTCATTCTTACTGTCATTTGCGAGCAGAAGGGCTCTGTTCACTACTGCATCCAAGGTCTCCCACAGCAGAAGGCTGGAGTGATGAGATGGTTCCAAGTGCAGCAGGCTTTGGAGGATGGACAGCAGCTGGATGGAGACTGGAGAGCGGCTCACCTGGAAGACAGGGCAGCTTTCCATCACAGCAAGGCAAAGTGTGTTAACTTTGCCATTGATTGACTTTATACCCCACCTGAGGGCCTACTTACTTTATTGAAGAGAGATGAAAAGACCTCATGATGGTCATTCATGTTTATCCCATCACATATCTTTAATAATTCCTCATCATCTTCTATCTTGAACTCCTCAAATGTATCACACTGGATAAGCAGATCCTCCTCCTCTATATCTCTGCAATATTATAGCATTAATTTTCACTGATTTTCAGATGACGTTTTTTGTTTAAATGGCTTTTATCTCTTTGCCTCTCAGACTCAGACAGTTAAAGTACCCAACTCTACCTTATTTATAACGGATCAAATGCCATCAGTGTATCCTTTCTTGAACTGAATGCAACTCTTTCTACAGTCAACAGATACAAATGAATGGGACTTTTCATGGCATAATCTGGCCCGATGTATACTTTGTATGAACTTCTCCTTGGAGCTATAGCAACAGAGTGGCATTTCAACCTTTTTGAAAATGGTCCATCTTCTTTTTGTTTTTTTTAAGTCAAGACAAATGGAAAATATTCCAGTGATGTTTCTGTTTGAAAAGCTTCCTTTTCTGTTACTCAAAACTGGATTAAAAAAACTCCAAACACTGAAAATAAACTTTTCCAGTATTCTTGAGACCACTCAGTGCAGGAACTCTACCCTTGCTCATTGGCACTATTGAAAGATCTTCTCTTCCCTAATTTTTATGGGGTTGGATGAAGCAATTCCAGCTATATGGATAACTCAACTGACATGTAATGAATTCTAGAATTTATAATGGGTAGTTCTGATAGATCACCATTTTTAAATTAAGAAACTGTGAAGACAGGTATGTCCAGATATGCATTAGTGAAGTGTCTTAGCTGGATGCTTCTGGGACCAATACCAGCAGTGAAGGGGTTTTGAATACATCAAGCTGCTCAGTAAGGCCACAGCATCACTTCAGGTTCAGTCTGAAATGCAGCCTTGATGAGAACGTCACTGAGCCTCGCTCTATCTGTGCTCAGAGCCTCTGTCAATGCCATCTGCAACAACAGCTGTCCTAGTGACACTGTGGTTGGCAAGAGCATCTTAACACTGGCCTAATGCCTCTGGTTCCCATGTAACAGGTGCATACAAGCGTGGTTCGTTCCACCCTTGTATATCTCACTTCACACAACTGAAGGCTGATAAGCATTAAGTTTCCACAGCTACTTTACTGTGAATCTCATTTATAAAATAAAATTTCAACAGTGATCCTTACCTTAGCTTGTCTAAAATATCCAACAGCTGAAGCCCTGGAAAAACAACAAAAAAAAATATATTAGCATTATAACCTACCTGGTACTGATCTATTTATCATCTTATATAATGTTATGCTCATAAACACTCTTTCAGAGAGAAAAAGTGAAAATATCTTCAGCTGGATCTGTAACAGTGGGTAGGGTCATCTGGTAAATGAAGAGATCCATGGTACACTTCTGCAGCTTTGTGAACCACCGCAGTAAATCCCGGAGTCACTAAGGGACACAAGGCGCTTCTGGGGCATGAGTCACCTCATTCCAAATTAGATAGCTAAAATCAGTCAGATCAATGGTGTGGTCAAATGTCCCTTGATCTCCACAGACAGAAAGAGAGCCCAGGCTCACCAGCTCAGATTTGTGCATTTACACGAGCTGAATCTTCACAACAGTACCTAGGATCCCAGTATTCAAGCAGTTGAAAAGTACTTCTGAATCGCAGGGCAAATTCTGTGGCTCAACTGAGTAGACACAGGGAAAAGAAACCTCAGCTACTTTTATAAGGAGCTGCAACATATGAAAATCTGGCTAGATAAGATGGTTGGTTATAGAATTGTATTGAAAAAGCTCAAGTGCTGCTGGGATTCCAGAAAACATCAAATCTATGGGAAAGCAGCAAAGTCAAAAAACTCTAGTTACAGAAAGGTTGTTGAAGATAATAGAGACCAAAACACAGACCAAACAAACAAAATAGTCTGACTGTCTGCCTTTAACATTTGCAGTTTTGCTCCCCAGACCTCTTCAACCCTCTTTAGTCACCTTATGGATAAATCTGAAAATAAAACTACTTGGCAACTGGCTTTCTCCAGTTATGAGAAAGTTAGGTGCAACAAAACTCCTTACCTATGAACTCATTTCTGATTTGTGTCCTTGTTCTTAGCTCTTCTTTCCCCAGTATGATGGCATTGATAGCACTCAGCAAAGTCACCATGTATGGCACATTGTCTGTGTTGGAGAGCTCATTCATTATGACACTGAAACGATACTGCTGGTTCTTCACACTCTGTTAATAACACAAGTGATATTTTTGTTCAGACACTTCAGAAACATCTACCACTTTGCTGCAGGCTCTCAAATATAATTAGCATCTTAAAGCCTCTCAATTTATCCCACTGTGCAGAAGACAGGAGGATAAGGTAAAAACAGAACTCCTCCATCACAGAGTGGGGTCTGGTCAGCAGAGAAAATCAGTGCAACTCCTCTTGGATCCTGTTATGCTTTCTGATAACTGATGTACTTAGCTGGATTTGTGGCCAGTGAAACCATGGAGGTGGCACTATCTGTTTTGCTAATCTGGTTGTGCTTTTCCTGTCAGGAAAGGACCTTGTGGTTGGCAGTCATCTGCCAGACAAGTCACAGAGTAGCACTATGGACTTCTGCTGACCTTACCAAATTTTCTACAGTTTTCACTTTATAAATCCCTGCCTTTATTACCAAAATGATGCAAAATGACCTTCATTCCCAGCCCTTTTCTGTGGTACATGTATCTACCTGCATGGATCAGAGCACAGCGGTACCTCCTGCTGCAACCCAACACTTGCCTTGTAATGGTCCAGGGCATCCAAAGCCAAAGCATGGCCATCCGATGAGTAAATGCACAGTGCAGCCAGGAGCTCAAATACTTGCTTTTTGACCATGACATTAGTTGTGTCGAGTGCTAGAGGAAAAAAAAACCAAAACAAAAAAGAATTTATAATGACGTTAATGTTCTGAATCTCTTTAACTTCTGCTACATGGCTTATGACCAGTAGTAGAAAAAAAGATTGAAGGAGTGGAGACAGTATGTGGAAGATGGGAAGAAAAATATCTCAATTTAGAGATATTCCATCCCAATAGCAATATCTGGTAGTAACTTCCTAGTGGGAACAGTAAATGGTGGTTCAGAGACACTATTGGCATTTTTGGTGCTGCTTGTAGGTGTTCATTTCTTCCATGCACCAGAGGTGCACTGCAGCAGCAGCTGAAATCTTAGCACTCGCAGTCACACATTTTATTTCCCATTTTCACATATGGGTATTTTCTAGAACAGCAGATGAGCCATTTTCCTCGATTAATGAGTCTTATTTTTTAGCACAGACACAGCCAATATCCATATCAAACAGGCCAATTGTTTTAACCAGTTCAAACGTATTCCCATTTTTCCACTGTTCTTTCTCTATGAGCCCTGCGAGTTGGAAGGAGTGGATTAGACCATTTTATTCTTCCTTTATTAGTGCACAAAGAAGCTTGACCACTGAAAAGCCCAGGGTATCCCTCTGTTTTTCACAGCACAAAAATGCCAGCTCTGGCATATTTCACACTAGTTAAGAAAATACAGAGTGAAGAGGAAAGAAGAGGACTTCAAAACTGAAGAGGGGGGCAAGCTAGCTTTCAGAATAAATACATTTTAAAGAGCTATTAATAAGGGTTTCTGGGCACTGCTGTGATCTCAGCTCTGTGAAGCAGCACAGAAGTTATCCTCCCAGCACCACCATCATTAAGTGCTGTACAATAAGCCTAGGAGATGCCCTGACGAGTTTCATACCTGACAACAAGCCAAGTGAATGGCAGGAAAAATTGAGTGGCATTACCTATCATCTTCTAGAAGGAACAGACAGAGCAGCACAGAGAATGAGCTCTAAACCATGCCACCTTCTGTCCTCTTTCTAGGCTACAAGTCTCCAAGCCCTTTTAGTTCTTCTCCTTCAGCCACTGGAGCTCACAAAGACTGAATTACAAATGTCTGACAACTGAAGGGTTGAGGACTTCTCATGCCTGTCTATGGCTAAGGCTGGGTTTTATCCCTGGCTTCTCAGTGAACTACAAAGACATTTGTGTGGAAACAAGCCCATCTAAACAGCATTAAGTAGCAAAGGCAATGCTATTTCCAAGCAATATTATTTTAAAGAAGAAAACTGTCTCTTCCATTTAATCAGTTGTGATCAACAGCTTGCAATAAGCCTGGTGAAGGGCAGGAGGATAAGCAACAGAACAATCCCCCCCAATGCTGCATGCGAGGGGTGAAGCAGGAGGATAGCTTCTCACCTTGGAAGAGTTTTCTGACGTAGCCCTCATTGCTCACAATGTATTCAATGCCTTTGTGGGAGTTCATGACCGCTCGCACACAGTTAATGCAGGTGAGCTGAAGCAAGGCATCAGAAATCCTGGACACTCCTCGACCAGACAGCCTGTCCAGGGCCTCCAGGAGGAGGTCCAGCCCGCACAGCTCCAGGAACTGGACCATCCAGGCATCATCACTGTTCTCCAGCCGCTTCTTCAGCCCAGAGTAGTTCACCACCGATGGCATTTGCAGGAGACGGATACACAGCTCTGGCTCTGCATTTTCCAGGTTGGCTTCCGACTGATCACTCTCTTGGGGTCCAAGTTTCTCCTTCAGGGCGGCCCACTTCTTGTGGGCGCCTTCCTTTTTGATTGACATCGTGACCAGTTTGTCCTGAAAGAAAAAGAAGAGTTAAAGTGAGAAGTTTGTCAGGATTGATGAACAGCCCTCTGGCAGCCCTGGTTTATCTCCTAGTGATTGGGATGTAAAGCTCAACTGCAGCAGGTGCCCAGCTCTCCAGTACATAGGGCACACACTGGAACCAGTCCTCTGCTGAAGAAACTCAATATATCCCCTCCTTAATCACAGACATTACATTCGGGCCCTGAAAACTCTGTAGAGAGACTCTTAGCACATCTAATCCAGCAAATACAGCTTCAAAAGTCGCCAATTTACACCAGTCAATAGCCACTACCTATTTTCATGCAGAGAAAGGATAAGGTTGGAAGCCGACATTATAAGCTCTGAACTCCTTATGCCCATTAAACCACTTTAAAATCTCACTGTGCTGGAAAGGCTGTGCAGTTTCTAAGCATTTGTAATGGGATGGAGAGGTAATTTTGAGCATATCCTGCTCATAAGAGCATCCGATTACCCTGTTATTTTTTGCTTTTGTTTCTTTTGACTGATGCAGAGGTTAGTTTTACAGCACTCAAACTCTTTCTGTCTGCTGTAATAGCAAGTATGTTTGCAAAATGGGGTGCTTGCGTGTGATAATGTGAGAGCCTGACAAGTTGCAAGCAAAGGGATGGCAGCGGGAGGCTATGAAAACAGTAGTGTGTTTTTTCAGAGACAGGGAGCATCTCTTCAAGGCCTGTCTCCATGGAGGACATGGCCCGTCTCAGCCATGCTGTTAGCAGCAAGGAGGGTGAGGAGCTGATTCAGCACAGAGAAATAGCAAAGCCACGCCTAATTACCTCTTGATGCTGAATTTTATGGTTTTAGGCAGGGTTATTTTTTAGACCCACCATGATTAAGTTAAACAACAGAAGTCATTTTCAAAGCTGAATGCAAATGTTTTAAAGCTGAATTGCTCCCAGAGAGGACAGTTTGTGCCATGAAAGGGACCCAAAGCCAGTTACTGACGCTACCTCCCCTCCCTGCCACACCACTGGGACCTCTGCTTCCCTGGGGCTGGTAAGCCTGCACAGGGCTCATAATAACCTGGAGGCCAGTTGGCCACCAAAACCCAGCACCTGGGGGATTGAAGGGATTATAGGTATGTCACTTTGCCTTAGCAGCTCCAGCACAAGGGTTTCTAGCTCTGCAACATGTAGGCAAAAGGCTTGAAATATATTAACTGAGAAATCTCTGAAAGTTTTTATTTGCCAAAAAGCCAAGAAAAAGGACACACCATATATAATGTTTGGAAATAATTTCATTATTTTAAAGCCTGTCTCGTGATTTTTCCATGGGGACTGCACTGTTGAGAAAGGTCCTGTCTGCTTTGCCAAAGCAGAACCACAGGGCTTCTGGTTCACCCAAAAGAATAAATTTGGCAGCCACTCCTTGGCAAATCTAGAGCCAGAAAGTTTGCTCGCTAATGTGTTGTAGGCATCATGTTCGAGGCCTAAACATGCCTCTTGAAAAGATGCAAAGTGCAATGAGATGGGATATTTGAGAGCGCTCAAACAATTCCCCTAGGAAAAGGTGATGGTGGGACTATAGCAGGGGTACTCAGCTCACAGCATCAAAGGCTGTGTTGAGTAAGGGCCAGAGGGTTGGTAGAGTTAGTGGGCTACAGTCACAGAAAATCCTTTTAGAGAGCTTTGAAGAAACCCTCTTGCAGAGTTTCCCTTGGATTCAGTGGGGAAAGAGCTGGCCAAGCGCCCAGTGTTCACTGCTCTGTTATCTGAAAAAATGATGCTCATGATCAAAAACCATGAAGTTCTGAATATAACATCTGAGAACACACTGTACAGCTGGAAAGTAATAAAAAAGACCATATAAAAAGCCCAAAACCCAAACAACAAACCTGCCCACCAAAGTACAGACTTGAGTTTCTAAGATTTGTCATCACTGTCTGCAGCCCAGAGCCCTTACTTGCTCCTGGTAAAATTCCTGCTGGAGTTAGTCACTCCTCTCTACCCAAGCTGAGGAATCTGGGCTGGGCTCAATACAAACAAAAAGAGAAATTCTCCCTTCTCAGAGGGAGAGAAGCAAGAGTGTCCTGCCTCAGGGTCATAGCCCTGGTGATAGGGCAGTGTCCTACAGCTCTCACCATAGCAAATTTAGAGTCATGGAGCTGGAGAGGTGCTCCTAAGGATCTGTGGTCAAATCCTGCTGTGTGCTGGGTAGTGAGCCCAGTATCCTCTTCCAGTGATCAAGGTCAAGGCCAGACCTTCAGTGTGGGGCAGTGCTGAGGACCATCCAACCAATTTGGAGCACAGCTCATCCTGCTCAGCCCCATTCTTTGGTGGCTTCCCCAAAGACTCAAGTTCCATTTGCCTCCTTCCTGGAGGCGGAATCAGCTGTCCTGGATTTTTTACTTCTGCACATAGGACAAGCACAAACTCACATGCTAGCAGCAGGGGCCAAGCCCTGGCTCACTGGGTGGGACTCATCCCTCTCTTGGCTCTGCTGTAATCCAGACTCTTTCCTCTCCCCAGAGTGAAAGTGTGCACCAAGCAGAGAATCTGAGTTTGGGCCCTGTGTGTGCACAGAAGAACCTTGTGGTCCCTCTGGGCAAGGAAGCCTGCAGGAGTAGCCGCTGGAGGAGGACAAACCTCCCAGCTCATGCCTGGGCTCTGTCCTGCTTGGAGCTGAGCTGGAGCTTGTGCTGTTCAGACAAGGTGCTGTAAAAGTGGCTGCCGACTGCAAGCTCCCTCTTTTTCAGAGTGACTTCTTTTTATACTCAGCAAATAACTTTTTTTATTTGCACATGACAAAATGTTCCTTATCAAACTAGATAAAGTGGGCTGGCTTTTTTCTCCCAGTTGTACAAATAATTATATATCATATCGGCTACAGAAAGTCAGAGAGGTTCTGATAGCATTATAGACTCACAGAATCATAGAAATGTCTGGGTTGGAAGGGACCTCTAGAGATCATCTGGTCCAACCCCCCTGCTGAGAGAAGGGCCATCTTCAACTAGAGCAGGTTGCTCAGAACCTTGTCAAGTCTCACCTTGAATGGATCCAGGGATGGGGCCTCAACCCCTCCCTGGGCAACCTGTTCCAGTGTTCTACCACCCTCATGGTAAAGAACTTCTTCCTAACATCCAATCTAAATCCACTCATTTCTAATTTAAAACCACTGTTCCTTGTCCTTTCACTCCAGCCCTTTTTTAAACAGGCCCTCTCCAGTCTTTTTGTAAGCTCCCTTCAGGTACTGGAAGGTGGCTATTAGGTCTCCTCTGAGCCTTCTCTTCTTCAGGCTTAACAATCCCAGTGCCTTCAGCCTGTCCTCGTAGGAGAGCTGTTCCAGCCCCCTGATCATCCTTGTGTCTGTCCTCTGGACCCACTCCATCAGGTCCATGTCCTTCCTGTGCTGAGGGCTCCAGAGCTGGACTGACCTTAGGCTTAGCTCATTTCTGAAAATTAAGTTCAACCAGTGCAACAGGTGACAGGAAGTACTGACAAGAGCATCCTGTTTACCATCAGATTTGTTCTGAATTATCCTTTCCTCCCCACCTGCTCTGCACAGATGTGAAGAGATGAGAAACAAACCCAGGCAGGTATCTCTCCAAACAGTACCGGCTGGTGTTTTTATGCACTACACTGAACAAATTGGATTGATTAAACATTCTTCTCCACAGAGATCACACTCTTTTTGTAGGAAAGAAAAAAGATGGCTAACATATATAGTAATAAGAAAGGAATAAAATAAATTGGAGCTGTACTATATAAATGGAAAGGAAATAAATATGGAGTAGACTGCAGAGTACAGTTTTGCAGATGGTGTGATAAATCTGTTTACAAACACAGATATGAGTGATATATTATGAATGTAACATCTTTCCATATTTTCCATGAAGCAGTGTTGCAAAGCCACTCAGATACATCTTTAAAAGCTGGCAGTTTCACCTTTTATCTCTGACCACAGCAGCTTATTAGCAGGTAAATGATCTCAGCAGAGTGGACAGATAAGGGATTAAAATGGAATGCATCTAGCTGGCTGTATCACAGAGGCCATTTAGACTATCCTGGCTGAAGGAAAGAAAGTTCCCTGACAAAAAGAGACAAAGGTGCTAGACTTAAAAGGCTAAATACATCTCACCTCCTGCCAGTAGAAGGGCTTGTTTTTTGCTGCCCAGGCCACAGAGGAGGATGCCACAGTGGAAGGAATGTCCCCAGCCTCTGTGCCTCACTGTGTCTGTAGCACCTGTGGTCTGCTGTCCCCAGCCACGTACTTGGCATTGGTGCTGAGGGCTGCTCCCTCGGGCACATCCTGACAGTATGTACATGCTGCTGTGGGGACACCCATAGCCCACAGCATTCACTGTCATAAATGCAACCCTCTCATCTTGCTTCTCACCCTCAGAGGCTGCTTAGGCCTGATGGGGAACAACAACTAGAGAAGCATCAATGCAAAAATGCTCTTAATTTGAAGAGATTCTTTTGGAAAATATAAAGGCATCATCATAAAGGCTTGTCCTCTCACACCTGGCCACAGCAATGTTACAGTTCATGGTGGATTTGCCAAGCTGTGGTGTTCCCAGCATCCATCCAAACCAGTTCATAAAATATTCTCCTCTCTTCTTTTTGAATCAAGTGTTTCCTAGATTCAGTTTTCTGTGTCCCTCTGTCCTTCAAGTCATCTCCTAGGGAGATGACATCTGTGGGAGATAAATCAGGGCATGTCAATACTTTCTCCATCCTGGGAAGCTGTGGAGAACAGAGCTGCATAACAGAGCTTTCAGTCTAAATTATTACATGCCTCCAGGATGTCATGGATCACAGCAAAGACCTGGGAGGACATGTAAAAAGAGATTTCTCAGAGCAGCTAAGTGTAATTGACTGAAAACAAAAGGGAGAAAAATTATAGTTCAAAATAATTCTGATTTTTTGGGAGGAGACCCACTGCCCATGCTGCAGAATGGGGGGGGTGGGGTGTGGGGTGTGAAGGGGAACAGCAGCTCCTTGATGCCCTTTTTAAGAAGTCTCCAAGCATCCTGAGCCCATGTATTGGGTTCACAGCCCTCTGCAAGGCTTCTGGGACACACCACCAACCCTTTAGGAAGGCTCTTTTTTCCTGATCAGACCTTCCTCCCCTCCGCGCTTGTTCTTGGCACTTAGGAGCCCATTCTGCCTGTCTGACTGCTAATGATAGGTTTTGCTTCTGGATAGTTCCAGTTTTCACTTTGCTGCTGGGAATATGCCAAGCCTCTGTAATTTGCAACATGTCAGACTACTCAGTCACTAAAAAGAAACAACATCCTGGCTTTGTGCTTTCCAAAACCACTTGAAGAAGTGTGATGGATTTGTTTCTCCTCTCCTTTTGCTTTCATTTGTACTATTGTGTTTTCTCGTGCAGTGTCTGAACAGCTCAAGCATATTCAGGCAAATAAAATAATCCTTCCACGTGCCAAAATAAACTGGGGGGACCACAAATTTCTATTTGAGAAACGAGCGTGACCCCTTGGTGTGGGCCCATTGCTGTCAATAGAAACCAGTGTACCCAGTCTCCGAGGGGAGCTGGTGGTAAGGGTACAGTGGGAAATTGAGGCATGCACACAAAAAGCATGGTTTGTCCAACAGACCCTGACTCAGAGCACAGAACAACTGCTGCTCCATCCTTTTTCTGCCATAGCCAGTAGCCTCAGTTGCCTTCACATCTACCTATTCTTGATCCTCACCTGTATCAGAGGCCAGAATGAGTGATTTACATTTAAAAGGTCTTGAAATTAGTACCCTATCTTACTCTGCATTACTGAAGTTAATCAGCTGTGGGTGGTGGGCAGTAGCTGTGCCTGGTGGGCAGTAGATGCTCAGGGATGTCTATGTTAAGATCTTCACTGTCATCTGAAGGATTATTTATATTTAAAGGTCACACTAGCTTAGCTTGAAATGGGTTTAAAACCACTTTGTTACAACAGTAACACCATCTGAAGATAATAACCAATTTACTTTAACCCAGTAAGCTATGTTTAAATGAGGCTGGTGGAGCTGTCAGACCTTCACGCCAGAAACGGCCACTGCCACTGGGGAGACCTGGCCAGAAGCAAGGTGCCAGCCTTCCCCATCTGTTGGAATGCTAAGCCAACCAAACCAATTTAAAAAGCTTACTACAGTGGATATAAGCCTGGGGCATCCCCACATGCTGCCACAGGCCCTCCGAGGCACAAGGCACGGCAGGTTTCAGGTTGAAGGGATGCCAGGTGGAAGCCAGCACTCACCCCATGCAGAAGGTGATCACTCCCCACTGCTCCACAACAAATGGGGCTGCAAATCCTTCACCCATCTCACCAGGGCTGCCTCCCTGCTGTCATTAGCAGATGCATGGGAGCCAGTGAGGCATCCTGATCACAGCTAGAAAGGAATGGGACTCGGGTCCGGATCCCATGAAAATCCTGATGTGTGTAAGGCAGGTCTGGAGGCCCCCCTGCTTCCTGCCCCCATGCTTGGGCAGAGGCAGAACCTCCACCTACCAAAAACTCCAGCACCACTCAGCATTTTGGGATGCAATTTATTATTATGATTTGGGGGTCATATGAGAAGTAGAAACTGTTACCCAGCAACACAGAGAGTGTGGTGGCAACTTTCTAAGACTCTCCTGGCTCCCTCTCAGTGGGAAGCTGTCACACACAAAGATACTCTAAGTGCCAAAAACCTTTTATTGCTTTTTTTTGTTTTGTTTTTTTTTTTTTAATACCTCCACAGGATGCCAATAGGACAGAGAAAACAGGCAGAGGGAAGAATTCCTACCTCAGAGATGAAGCCAAATTACTCCCTTGTCTCTCTCACGTGGAAGTATCCCTCTCGACTGGCTGTGTGAGCCTTCCCTTTCCCAGGCAGCTCATTTTCTCCTTCTTTGGCAAGCAGCCTTTAGTTAGTAAAGTCTGAATCTAAATCCCCAAATCACACCTCTAAGTTCAACAGGATGTCGGCTCTAATAGTATGTAAACACCATTCTTCAGAAAGGTGAAAGGAAGTCACTTTTCTGTAGCCTCCAGGGAAGGCATTTGCATGTATGTCATTTGTCACCCCCTTCATTCACTCTGCGCTGGGAGGGTGACACTTCCCCATGGGCTGGGCTGAGGAAGGCTTGCACCACACTGCACGTTGCAAGAAAGCAGTCCTGACTCAGAGCAGGGAAATGATCAAAGCAGTAAAACGATGTGGCAAAAGAAAGGGGGGGGTGGGGGAAGAGGAAAGGAAAGGAAAGGAAAGGAAAGGAAAGGAAAGGAAAGGAAAGGAAAGGAAAGGAAAGGAAAGG
>JANHGN010015622.1:1019-30610 GCA_024605025.1 Megaceryle maxima
TATATATATATAAAAATAAATACAGTTTATTTGAATTTAAGTGTGAGCCCCCCATGTGTGAGCTCTGAAGGGCTGTGCTCGGTCTCCGCTGCAGTGCTGTGCTGGGGCTGGTGCTGCAGCATCGCTCGCGTGGCCAGTGGGCCTGAACCTCGGGGTATTTATCTTCTCTTCTGCCTCTGCCCTGCTTGGAGCATTTCAAAAGCGAGATGAGGAAGCTGAGTTTCTCCCTTTTGTTCTTTAATCTCTTTCCTTCAGTTCTGACTGCTGGGCCTTTAGGACTTGATACTCCTGGTCACAGAAAGGCTGTAATCAGTCAGTAGTGGGGAAAAAGAGGGTTTTTTTTCTGGTAAAATATATGTTTTCAGAGTTAAGTCTGCATTTCATTAATTTTGTGAATTAGTATTCACAAAATATTAGAAAGTATTTGTATTGCTAATAGAAAGATCATCCCGAGGCTCAGGAAGCACAGTTAATTGAAAAAGCAGCCATTTGTAAAGTGAAGAAAATTTTAAAACATTTCACACCCTAATTAAGAATATACTCGTGATTTAAAATTGAGAATATTAATTTGCCGTGTGAAGCAAATACACTAAAAAACCCTGGAAACAGTCATATCCTTCCTTCCTCCTCTTAATCCTCTCCCAAAATGCAGTTCAAGAAGAAAGGCATGACTCTTTTTTTTTTTTTTTTTTTTCCAACTGTAGCCTGAAACCATTTTGCTAGAAAGATGTAAATTGATCTATTACCATAGGAAATGAAGGCTGGACTGGGGTTATTATCTGGTCAGAATTTTAGGATCTCTTTTGTAGAAAAATCTTCCACTAATCTTTTTTTTTGGGGAGTGGGTACAATCTTCCTCCATAAGGACATTTTAAAGCCTTTTGGTCCTGGGTAAGAGAAGCCCCATGAAGCAGAGGATGCTGTGGATGAAGGATGTCTTAGAGATGTAGATGTGAATGCATTGCTAGCAGGGGTGGCTGTTGGTTATTAGGACCAGGACTGAGCCTTCCCTCCCGTCCACTGCTGGAGGTGATGCTCTCTGATTGTCTGTTGGGTGAAAACAGGCAGAGAGGGAGCGTCTGCCCGAGCATTCCTGTCTCCTGGCTAGATGGCACAGTCGGTCAAGTCATTACCATTGCACGTATGGACATTTGGGTTTATGTTTGACTTGGATTGCAGTAGAATCTGTACTCAGGTCCCACTCTATTATTATTTTCTTTATTTAAGTTCATATTTACTGCACCATAAATTGACACGCTGCTTTGGAAAACCTGGGAGACATTCCCACTGCTAAAGATGTACCGTCCAAGTAAGATAAAACAGATGTTGTTTGGCCGTGCGGATGCTGGTGTACTAGGGAATGGTGAGCCTCTGGAGGACCTCGGGATCAGGACTGAACCTTCCCTCCTATCCACTCCACTCTGGAGAAGGCTCACCAGTCCCCAGTAAACCAGCATCCGTGCAGCCCAACAACCACGGTGCCGCTGGGGCTTTGGCAGAGGATGCTGGTGGGGCACACGGTGGGGTCCTGCGCTTGCAGAGCCAGAAGGACTCTGGGCACAAAGGCTGACAGAGCCAGGACCCCAATCAGTGCTGGGATGGAGTGTGGTGGGGGTCTGGCTGCGTGGTTAGGAAGTGTGTGTAGACAGGGGGAATGAAGAGCTGAGCGTGGCTTGTTCCACATCTCATTTCTGCATTGATGACGACTTCGGTGCGCTTGGGGACGGTGCAGCCGGACTGCCCTCCCCTGTGCAGTATTTCTCTTCTCCTGGAAAAACAACAGAATAAAGCCCCGTTACAGCACTTCTGATCCAGTGTGTGAATGGATTTCTAAGTGGATTTCTCAGTCTGAGCAACAGGAAAAGAAACCAAAATGAAGTGGAAGAAGTCTGATGGGAGGTGGGTTTTCAGCTCCTGCAGATGTCTGGTGATGAAGCATCACCATGGGTGGGCTTCTCCTCATCTCTGCTTGGGGGAGAGGTGATCCCCAAGGATTGAGCTCTGCCACATCACAGCACTCTGGTGTAACCTCAACCTGGAGAGGTCCTGATGTAATTTTGCTAGAAACACAGTATCCCTTAGATGTGTAAGGCAGGCAGGTAACTTTTTGCATGTAATGTTACAGGTATTTTTGATCTGACTCGACTTGTTTTGTTAATTTTTATTATTGCCAAAATGTTGGGCTGAAAAACTTCTTTTGCCTCGACTGAAGCAGCAAAAATTTCAGATCAAATACTGTTTTAAAAGAGAGACAATAGTAAATGTGCCTGATGCTTGTATTCTATTAAAAAAAAAAAAAATCTCCAGTAATCATAATAAATATTACCACAGTCTGAGACAATAATTCTGAAACACTTTAAAAACAATGTTATAATTCAAAGTGCAAAGCAGCTGGTATTTTATGATGGAACAGATTTTATTGTTGCTGGATATAGGGTCAATCACTTGCAACACATTCTTGATTTAAACAAACCAAAAACGCAAGTGTTTTTTTGAAGATAAAATCAGTACAATTTTTATTTTTTTCCCTGGATGCTGTAGTTCCCTTCACTACCTCTAAATATAGGCACATGCTGTTCTTTTTATGCTGAGAGAAACAGCTACAGCATCCCAGCTCCCTGTGCTCTCTACCACGTCGTCCTTCTAGAGGCAGAGGAAAAAATAGGACTCTCTCAAGTATAATTAAGTCTCATACTAGCTGTTTTGAGATAGGCAGATCACCAAAAAAAGAGAGAATAGTTCAACGTTTCTTCATTATGGATATTTGTTATTATTATATTGTCCTTTGCCATCAGTGGGAAGTTCCATGCCGTCATCGGTTAATTCGTCGTAGCTGTCTGCGAAGCGGGGATGAGTTGCGGTGGCTCTCTGAGCGTGCTGGGGACTGGGGCAGCTGTCACAGGAGCATCTACGGGGAGCTTGGGGGTGGCCTCGGTTGTCTGTTTTATCTTTGCTTTTCAATTTCGTGCACGAAGAGTAGTGTTGCATACGATGTGATAAAGTGATTCGTCCTGCCGATGAGTCAAATTGTTATACTGCGTCCTGATTTTACCTACTTTAGCTGAGGTGCTCACGGGAATTGCAGGAACGAATGTGCTGCTGTCAGCCACAGGGCCCCTGGGAGCTCTGGGGAGCTCCAGGGTGCTCTGGGGTGCTCCGGCTCCCCGGGGAGGTGGCTGTGGTCGGGCTCTGCCAGGGCTCTCCATCGTGGAGCCGAACACCAGGCGGCTGGGGGGGGTGGGTGGGCTGACAAGTGCTGCTTTGGAAACGCGGGGTTTAACAAAGCAGTTAGGTTTTACTCCAAATAATTTTCAAAATCCTCTTCTATTCTGTGTAGTTTTTCTAGAATGGTTTATGCCAGTGGTGCTGAAATATTTCAGTTACAGAAAAGAATAGATTAAAAGTCTCTTTCTTGAATCAGACAAGTGGGAGCTTCAGGAGCTGGAGAAACAAGCAGTTGGAGAGAGTGTGATACAATTACGGTTTTATTTCTACCTATTAAGCATAATGAAGGGTTGGGTGCTGGCCTTAAATTTGGAAAGAGCTTACTGTAAAGCTTAAAGCAGGAGTAGACTCCTGTAATTACTGCTTTGCAGTGAGGAGTGTGGCTAGGTAAAGGGAATAAAAACTGTTCATTGTCCAATTGTATTTTCATAACAGCTGCACTTTCAAATGTCTGTTTTGAAAGATAAAACTTTTTGTTATACTAATTTTAGGAAGTAAGCTAATAAAAGCCAACACAGGAAAAAAAGTTAAAAAAAAAGTGAGGTGAAGAATGTCAAATGAGCCATGCTTATAAAATGTACACCTTCAGCTTCTTCTGTGAGCCCTGCTAGAGCGTTTGGATAAGCAGTTGATGTATTTATTAAACACAAGGCTGCTACGCTGTTCTGTTTCGTGTTTACTTAAGTTTGAGATATTTGACGATAAAATTAAGAATTTTTAGATCTTTTGAATTCTCTCTTTTGCCAGGTTAGGCAAACCTGCTAAAATGTGGTTTGGTCAGGCCCGAGTCTGCTTTTGCTTTACTTGACTTTGTTCCTGTTGCCTGGTGGCAAAGTATCAGGCAAGCTGGGATCAGTGTCAATTGCTTGGAATTACTGTTTAGATTATATTCAGTTTCAAGTGCTATGAACTATTTGTAGTGAGAAATGACCATTTGTTTATGATGATAAAAATAGTTTTTCATAGCCTACATTTTTGTTCATTGTATGTAATAGTAACTGTTAGAGCTCAGAATATCCCTGTGCAGATTTTCACAGCGATAACACGGCACCATTTTGCTCTTCGTACGTGTTTGGGACTGTGCGCGACACTGAAGAGGAGCTGTTTCTGTTTCTGCTTCATGCAAGGGGGAAGGGGGAGAAGACCAAACCTTTTCTCGTCCCTTAGGGGAAAAAAAACAAACCTAAACCACATCCTTTTCCTCTCCCCCTCAAAAATTTGGCTTGTAACTTTAAGATGGAGGGTTTTTTTCCTTTCCTTTTCCTACCATCTTTTAAGATGTGCTGTACTGGCCTTTTTGTGGAGCTTCACTTGGAGTCTATTTTAAGGGATTGTATTTGAAACGTTCCTGAAGGCTGCCTTCCACAGTGGTCTGGCCCAAATAGAAATGTGAAAAGTTCCCGTTAGTGAGCTCTAAAAGAATCCTGTAAATGGGTTATGCAGAAAAACCCATTTAGATAAAAATGCAATTTTCCCTTCCACATACACTGCTAAGAATTAATAGCACATTCTTCCTAAATGGGGACTTCTAGATTATATTTTCACCTTAATGAAATTCTTTCCAAAACAGGAGTGTTTAGTTTTAAATTTTAGAGCAAAATTGATTGCTCTTTATCCTCAGTGCTCCCCCCCTTTGGTTAAATCTCACTGGCACGACCGCTGCGGGCTGTCTAGGCGCTTTGTGGGAAAGATATGTCGGGTTCAAAGTCAGCGTCGCGATGTGACTCCATCGCGTCGCAGGGTATGTACGTCACGGGCACTTCTGACCCCTGTGACTTCGCCGATGGGTTAGTGCCTTTTGGTGGGGGCACTTTGTGGTGGACACACCAGCAGTGCTCTTACTAGCCCTGCTGCTTGGCTTGTGGCCACCATGCAATGGAGACGTGATTATGCCACTTACCAGGTCATTTTTACCAGAAATTCTCCAGAAAGGAGAACGGCCGAGCCCATCGTGGCCACTGCCTGTGTCGCCTGGCACAGGTTTGTCCTTGCACACCTGGGGCAGAGGTGGGGAGCCTGAATGCAGCGCAACTGGGCAGTAGCACACAGTGTCTTCCAAAGACACGCGGATGTTATTGGTAATGTCCTTTTTCTCTAGTAAGTAAATAAATGCCCAATTAAAAAAGGAGGAATCCTCTGTGGTGGTGGTGACGCTGCAGTGGCGATGTCCCCTGTGGAACCACACGTGGGGCAGCTCCCCATGCTCGGCACAGCCCACGGCACCCGGGGCAGTGCTGCTGCCACCCTGGTGCCCAGCCTGCCAGTGGGACATGTCCCACGGTGCCTTTGTCCAGTGGCGTGGGAGCAGAGGGAGAGCTGCCCGTCCTCGGGGGTTAGTCCCCGCAGGACACCGTGCACAGCCAGAGGAGCACACGCGGACCATCTGGGGTGATGGAGATTCCTGCCCGTCTGTGATCCTGGTGTCTCCTTGCTCTTCCCTCATGGAGCCGTTCCATCTCCACCGGCCCTGACGCGTGGCGGTGCCAGTTCTGGCTCTGGCTCCGTGGGTTGTTGGCTCGTGTGGGTGTTTTTCCTCAACCCTGCTGCGTGGGAGTGGCTCTGGCAGAAGCAAGTGACGCTGGCCCTGCCCTGGGCGCTGGCATTCGTGAGGCGAGAGCGAGTTGGGGTGATTGCAGCCTTCCCAGCAAGCGTGCCCTGCCGTGAACAGCCAGTCCCAGGCAACTGAAAACCGAAACACATCTTCATGCTTTTTAATGGTTTCCTTTTTAATAAGAGGGGTTTAATACAATGGTGAGAACAAAGCTGTTCTGTAGGAATAGGTCTAATAGAAAGATTCCTGCTTTAAGCAGCTATTCACTGCTAAGCTGCAGTGGGGAGAATGCTTTTATATCAAATAAATTGTTTGGTGTTTTCATAGTATTAGTGAAATGGTTCCCATGTATAAACACTACTCGTAACGATGCAGACACAGATAGGAGTTGGTACAACTCAAAGTCTCCTCGATCAAAATAAAAATCTCCTTTGGCAGCAGCGCTGAGCAGCCTTTTGCATCATTTTTGTGGCAAATTACTCTTCGGGGGTCTCTGTGCTTGGGATATCCCCCCAAACATGAAATACAGGAAAAACATAAGACCTTGTTTTCTCAAAGCAGTTGTGATGTAAAAGCACTTGGAGCTCATCTCCATAATACTCTCTGAAAGTGTATTTTTTGGATACCTTAGCTGAACCCAGGATCTAGCTGGGCTGCTGCAGGTGCCCTGCATTGGGGTTTTAATGGCTTTTTTTTTTACCTAGACATTGCTTCTCTGCCTGTGTTCAAAGGCTCTGCTTCTGCACAACTGCACTTGGTGACAGTGTTGCTGCTGCCTTACCTGTTACGTGAGCAGAGTGAAATACAGCAGGAAACAGTGTTTGTGATAGTCCACATCTGTTTGTTTGGAAAGCTGGGGAGGAGCTGCCAAGTAAACACTTGAAAATCACCTAATGCACTTGTCCCCTGGGTGATTTAGTACCTGGATAACCAGAAGGTTCCCAGCCCCACCAGTGTGCATCTTGCCCAGGAGAGTGAGGCTTGGGCTGGGGCAGCAGCAGCTCGTGTCCTGATGGAGTTCTGGGAGGACAGCAGCGATCTGTGCAGGACTGTGCGGTGTCTTCAGACTTGGTAGGTAGGAACTCGGTGTGTGATGGTCCTCGGCAGGCACCCTGGCAGCCTGGCATTCGCTGCCACCAGGTGCCAGTTGAGGATGGGCGTGTGCCAGGCTCAGTGTCACCGGCGGGTGGATACACACTGGGCTCGGTACCACCCGAGAACGGGTGCACACTGAGCCTGGTGCTGCCTGGATGCTGTTTCCTAAATGTTTGCAAGGGAACAAATGGCTTCAGTGGGTTCCCCCTGCTGCGATCTGCAGGTTGCTGGGAAATGGATCACAGAGTTCTGCAATTCGTTGTTCCTGACGTGTTCTTGGGCTCCCTCAGCACACAGTTCTCAGGTTGTACTCCTTTGTGCCTTTCCTTTTGAGTTGATACCTGACTTAAGAGACTTGGCATCCATTTGTTTTCCTTGTGATTCTTGCTCCGAACTAAACCTGAGCTTAATCCAAATTCTGATTTTGAAAGGGGTATTTTTAGTCAGTGAAGCTTTGACTACTTACAGTGATCTTCCAATAGTCTTCCAATCAACGATCAGAAAAATACTATACTCCTCATTAGATGGGTTACATAATAGCTGTTTATTCAGTCACAAAATTTCCCTTTTGTGATTCACTTTCTGTGAATCACAGCAGTTCAGCGAAGATTGCAAATCACGACTTTTGCAGCCAAATGTACAATTCTCTGGAAGCAAATGTTGAAAATTTAAATATTTTATTGTAGTTCTTTGTAACTTGCAAGTTTTGTATTAATGGGACATTGGCACTTGAGCTTCTGTATAAAATGAAATTTTAAAAAAGCCCACAAAAGTGATTGCTCACAGTAACTCTGGAGAGCAAACATTTCTGAACAGTTACAGCCTCTGCTTTCATTTGTGGTGCTTGACCACGTGCGGTCTGGTGTCCAGTGTTACACCAGTGCTTCAGTCCTGGAGAGCGCTGAGGCTCCGCGGGGCAGAGTGCGGGCAGAGACCGAGGTCTCGGTGCTTGCCTGCCTGGCTCGTCGGGTGCAAGGACCCTAAACCTGGCCATGGGGGTCTTGCGCAGCCGTCTAATTGCCAGGGACAGGAGTCCCTGTTGAACGGAGCATCCGCTGCCCCGTGCGCACGGTGCCCCGTTCAGAGCGCTGCCTTGTTCTGCTCTCGCTCTGAATTTCACATGCATTGCTCTTCTGTTTTGTTCTTTCTTCCTGCTGTTGGTGCTCAGTGTACCTGGCAGGCACGCCGCGTACCAGGGTGTGTGCTTAAGCGCTGGTTGCTACAGTAAAGATCTTGATGGCTATTGTTTCTATCAAAAAAAAACCCCTTCTCATCTTCAAAGTCACTGCTGTTACAATAATTTTCTCTTTGAACATGTCAGGATTCTGTCTTTGATTATATACTGGATTGTCTCTTGTCATTGCATAATGATTTTTTTCTGGGTAGACAGAGACATTTTTCAGTTCATCACGTTCATCCCCCACTCCAGAGTTTCTCTAAAAAAGAGACTATGCTGAAAACAGGTATTTAAGAATATGGATCTTCAAGAAAATAACTGGGTTTGACTTTTTATTTTCCTGGCAATTTTATCAAGCTGATGTGAAATAGAGCTGTCTTCTACAATTTGAATTTAGACTTTCAAAATTTCTCTTTTTCCCTGCTCCCCTTTTTGATTTTGATTGCAGCAAGAAATCACTGTTTCAGAGATTTTTTTTCCACTTTTTCTTTTGCTGTTTTTGCAACTTACACCACACAAAAAGAATAAATCTCTGTAATTCTACTACCGGTTTGTTCAGCTTTAGACGAGTTTAAAAAAAAAAAAAAAAAGAAAAAAAAAAGAATAAGAGAATAGAAAAGGGGGTTTAGAAAATTAAGTAATGCTTATTCTTTTGCCAAAAAAAAGAATGTGAAAAACTACATTTTTCCATTTTGTGTGTCACTATTCTCTGAAGCTGGGAAGGCTTTAGAAAATAAATGTTGGAAAAGAAAGTGGGGGGAGATGAGTGATTAAATAAACATTACCACTCATTTCTATAGTTACTGACGGAAGGGAAGAACTCTCATGGCCAGCTTTTAAAAAATGTATGTGAAAATTAAAACCCATATGTTCAAAGGAGTATGCTGGTGCTGAGCTAGTGACACCGGACTGTCGGCCGGCTCCGTGGCTCAGCACCCCTGTCCCTGGGTGAGGAGCTGGCCATGCGGGACCGCAGGGGACACGGCTGCCGGCCGGGTGCAGGTCAGTCGGTGGGTTGGCTGGTTGAGTGAGTGGTTTTCAAGGTGGATGTCTGAGCTGGGGACTGAATGCTTTGCTTCCAGACCCTCACTGTCCCGCCGTCTGTTGAGGACTGGTTCAAAGCCTTGGCACATGCTCATCAAGGCCACTTCTATTGGAAGGTTTGTATGTTGTGTACTGGTGGTCTGTCCACTTTCCAGGGATGAGAGTTTCCATTGCTGCTCTGGTGGGTGCTTGCTGGCATGCTGCAACTATCCAAGGGTGGTGGTGGTGGATGAAGGTGCCCTGGAAGCAGAGCTCCTCTCCCTCTGCTGCTGAGGTGGGGGGGATGTGCCAGCTTTGTGGCGACTCCTGGTCGATGGCGTAAATTGTGGTGCCCTGCACTGGCATGATGATGTTCACCTTGGATCAAAGGGCAGGGGACCTTCTGAAATGGAAGGTGCCTTTGAAGATCCTCTTGAGCTAAGTGAAAGCCTAGGGGTAGGAGTGTTTGCAATTGTCTTGCTCTGGGTGTACGCGCAGTTTCTTCCACCACTGGGTGATGCTGATGCCACCAGGGTAATGGGAAAACTGGACAAAAATGGGGAAACAGTACAACGGCCTCAAGCACTGAACAGATTTATCCCTTGGAAAAGGGGTGTTCTGCAAGAATGGCAGGAGACCCCAGGCCCAGGTGAGACCTGCAGCCCTGTGTCTGGCAGTGATGCCGTGTGTGTCGCAGCCAGCAGGTTGTTGTCGAGCTGTGTTACTGGATGGGTGTGCTGCTTTGGAGGGGTAAGTGCGACTAAATCAAAGGTGGGCAGGGGTTTGCTGTGTGGCTTCATGTGGTCGAAATCCTTGCCATGGAGTTTGTAAATCCCGCCTGTGGTTTTAAACAGGCACTTTCTGCCTTTGTGTTTTGTAAGGGAAAGAGCTAAAAAGGACTCTCTGTGTCTTTAAACTTGCAGGTCTTCAGAACCTCCCTGGGAAGCAGAAGGGGGAAGGGACCCTTTCAGGATTAATTAAACAGAGATGTCTGGCTGTAGACTTCAGGGTTTACTGATAAATGCCAGCCCCTCACCCACATCTGGTGGGGGCTGCTATTATTTAATCGGGGCTATTAGAAGGAATCTCAGAAATCTTCCCTTTCTCCTCCTCTCACTTCCATTTATCTGCCTCCCGACCTGTTTGTTTGTGTACGGGTAAGTTTTCCATGGCAGGGAGAAGCAGAGTGGAAATGTCAGGGGTCAGGCTGCAGGCAGGGCAGGCAGGGAGCAGGCAGCCCAGCTCCTGCAGCCTTTTGACTTTGAGAAACCGGAGATAGGTTTGTTACGGGCAAGATTAACTCCTTCAGTGCAGCTGCCTTCTGCTGAAGAAGACACGGAGTTCTGGAGGCATGGTAGGTACACTAAGGCACTGAGCTCAGTCTCTGGTGGTGCCCATGTCCTCGTGGTCTCGGTGGTGGTGGGTGCTCCTGCTGTCATTTCACTCGCCCTCTTATCTAAGCCAAATGGACCCAACATTTCATCTGCCTGTGCAGCTGGAGGACGAGGCTGCGTGGATCCAACCCCCTGAGAAGGACAGTGGGTGGCATCGCTCGTTGCAGTGCTCTTACCTGTATTTCTCAGCACATTTTCCAGCAGACAGAGTGTTCACCCGGGAAGGGTGCGAAGCTGCTGCTTGGAGATGTGTTTTTGAGCAGAGGTGTGGCTCGGGGTTTGCCACTCAAAAGATACCTAAAGACCAGTTCAAATGCCCTTGCCTCCAGAATAACCAGTTTCATGTCATACCAATTGACTCAATATCTCACAGGGTTGGAGATGTGTGTGATATCTGGGGTTGGGTGAGAGTTCTAGCTGCATGACTCAAGCTGTACTACCTGCATCGTGCCCTGCCTGTAGGAACGAAAGGTGTGATTCAGCAGTGGGGCGGAGGATTTTGTTTGTTTGGTGCCTTCTTTGCATTGGTAAGATGGTAGTGAAGTGGGTACTGAAGAGCCAAGTCTTGCCTGGTTTGACAGAGCTCGAAGTGCAGACAATGCCCTGCTTGGAACAGCTGCAGGTGGAGATTAGAAGGTAGTCCTTATGCTGTTGTGTGGTAGCTGCTTTGTGTTTGGCTTTATTTGGGTAGTGAGGTGTTTGTGGAACTTGGCACGCATTTGCTGGTGGGCCTCTCTGCAGGGGCAGGATGGGTGGGGGACATGAGGTGACCCTCACCCCTGTGAGTTCAGGGTCTGCAGACTCCTTTCACTAAGGGGTCTCGGTCTTGCTGCTTTGTTTCTGATTATGTATGCATCCATCAGCTTTAAAGGTCTTGCGGTACATGTGTGTGAGAAGGTTATTTAGGTGTTGCCTCATCAGCTCACCCCACAGCACTACTCTGAGCTACACAACTGCTTTGTGTCGGGGTAGTGAATGTGCCATTTCTCTGCTGTCACCTCTGTGAGTTAAGGAGTGGTCTCCCCGTGTCTGGAAGGACGAGGCCACTTGTGCCTGTGTTCCCCTCTGATGGGCCCTGCTGTCGAGAGCTGCTGGGGCAGGGGGACAAGAACGCTGCCTGTCACCCCTCGTGCTGCACCCTGTGGGGCCAGGGCTCAGGGGCGGCAAGGACACCCCGCTTTCTCTGTGCTCCTCTCACTCAGGGCTGTGTCTGTGCAGTATTTGCTTCGCACACCTTCCTCCGCCACCCCCTCCAGCCTGGCTTGTGGGAAGTGGTGCAGCAGGAGAGAGCATTGCTGCTGCTGGAGACCTTCCTCCTAGGAGCTGGACAAAGGGACCTGCCCTTCTTGCAGGATGGGCCATGCTTCTGCACAGAACAAATCAGAACCGGATTAGCAGCGGCTGTCACAAACAGCTGTAGTTTGGGACAGGAATGAGCTCCAGTCTTTAGTGGGCTGCTCCATGCAGAGTTGCGTGTCCTCTGCAGTGATGTCCCCAGGGACACACTGTGCTCCTGTGTGCCGGCGCGTTGGTGCTGCTCAGCCCTGTGCCCTCTCCCTGCTCCCTGCCAGGGCGAGCGGGCACTTCTGGGTGTCCCCTGCCCACGTGCCGTCAGGCAGAGCCCGCACAACTGCGTGCAGCACGGGTGAGCTAATTGGCTGCCATTTTTTCATTTTCCAGGGATACTGAAATTGTTGTGGGTCGTAAATCACGAGTGTACGGCTGGAAAGGGAACGTGGGCCCATATTTCAGCTTTGGGTTTGAGGATGAGACCGTCCATCCTGTGCTGTACTGGCCCATTTTGTTGATTTACTGGCCTGTGAAACTTTGGAGTTAATTTTTCGTTGAAGCAGCAAAAGTCTGTCTGCCCGTGACTTTCTTGCTTGAACAGCTGTTTGCTCCTGATTCGTTGCTATTCTGAGAAATTCATGAAGACTCTCTGCAGTGATGTGACAATTGGAAGAAAAAGATGAGCTTATATTTTTCTTATCCTAATAGTGGCACTTACAGATGTACCTAAGGAAGCCAGGTTTCTTTGTGTGTGGGGTTTTTTTTTAAGTTGAATTTCCCTTGCTGCAATTCCTCCTTCACATGGTTGAATGTCTCTTCTATCTGATGATTTATATTTTTTTTGCTTTTCCTTCAGTTTTAATTTTAAAACATACTGTTTGAACAAACCCAGGTCCTCCATCAGGTTTATGACCCCCAGCTGAATTGCCACACTTTTTGCTGCTTTATGGGATGTTTCTGAATGTGCCAAATCCATTATACAGCAACACAATTTCCATCTCTTTCTGTAGCCAAAGTAAAATTTGGGGTATACCATAATTTGGGATTTTTCTATAGCAGAAAAGACATAGCAAAAATTTATCCAGAAAGTGCATTTTGGGTTGATAGCATCAGGTATCAGTCTGGTTTGCAAATGCTTAAATGTTTTCCTGCAGATATTTTTGCCCCTTCTGTAACAAGCTCAGGTTTCCTGACAGTTCTGTGTTTTTAAGTTACTTTCCATAGGAATTGTCCGTTAATTACTGGGGACCACGATTGCAAACCACGATTTGCATACCATTGTTTCTGGAGCGTCACGCTTCTGCATTCCCTGTCAGAGAGCGGGCCGAGGGGTGTGAATCTCTGAACGGCGTCTCTGCAGGTGCCGTGGTGAGACCCGGCTTTGTCCTGGGGTCTCTGCTCTCCCTTTTCTCTTACTCTGTGAGTGGTGAAATTGTTTGAGCCCCTTTTGATTTCAGGGAGGCTGTTTCCCAAGGTCCCCTCCTATAAACTGCTACTTCTGAGACACCAAACTGCAGTTGGAGATATCCTAAAGAGGAATGGGATGTATTTCAAGGTAATGCCATCGATAAATGGGACAAAAGAGATGAAGATCGTGGATGCTGTTTCTTCTCGGTTACGGTTAGCCTTTGGTAAACTCCAGCTGTATTTTCATGAAAATCCTTGAACTCGTGTGGTTTAACCCAGAGCATTAATGCACGTGATCACCGTTTCTTGGTGTGCAAGAGCCTCAGATGTGCAAGGCCCCTGGGAGAGATTGACTTTGCCTGTGGCAGTTCTGTATTATGGTCTCTCATAATTGTGAGTTATAGGTCGGGCAGAGGCAGCTCCAGGAGCTGCAGCAGGGATGGGGAGGGGTGGGCAGCAGGAGAACCCTCCATCCCCGGCCACTGAGCTGGATGCAGGTCTGGCTTTGGGATAAGAGGACATGGGTCCTGTTGATTTCTTCGGGAATAAGGCACTAAATACAACAAAGTCTTCAGCCAGCTGCATCCAAGCCTTCGCTTCACAAGAGACTGGTAATATTTCAGAGGCAGATTCCCTTTTTTACACTTGGCTAACCAGTAGTCATTTAATTTGCATCCTGAAACTAAGCGACCACAAACAAAGTTCTTTGAAGGGAATCTTCTTCTTTCACTCTGTTTTCACTTCATTTAAGGAAAATAGAGATTTCCATGTATAATATGCAGAGCTTAAATATCCTCCTTACTGTTGTCATTTCTATTTTTTCCCCAGCAATTATGTAGAAGCTCTCGCACAAATCTGATGAGAGAAAGCTGGAATTTACATGTTTCCTCCTCTGTTGCGCTCTGTGCATAATCACCATCTATTCATCGCCTTTACAAACTCCATTAACACACCCACTTCCCTTGCCAGTGTGAGTGGGCAGCTTCATCCTATTTTTGGAGGCCTCCTCTGTGCACTGAAACTCGCATTAGGCTGATGGCAATGCTGGTACTTTTGACCGGTGTGTCCTCAAGAAGAAACGAGCAGCAGCAAAACTCGCTGAGATGATACGATGTGTTAATAGAATGAATCGATGGCTCAGGTAAATATTGCTCTGTTGGGCTCTATCCCCTGGCGAAGAGTCAACCTGGTGGTGACAGTGCAGCAGGAGAGCGAAGCGTGGGCCAGCTCGAGCCAATCTCCAGTGTTAAACACACATTAAAAGGTTCTGTCACAATGGGAAAAAACAGGTCGGGGGTCGATAAAATGCGGCAGCCCAGGGCACTGTCACAAGGCAGACTGACGCTGTCGGAGGCCGTGGGCGAGCTCTCGGCAGCGTGGGCCAGCGGTGGCCACGTGTGCGGTGCTGCGGGAGAGGGCAGGTCTGTGGGGCGATCCTGCATCGGGAAAGGAGGGGCATCGATAGTCACCGTTAATTGGCTTAGCTCCTTGGTAATTGTCTAGGTGGCAATTTAATGCAGAGCATTTAAGTGCTTTCTTGCTTCAGTTTTGGCCTGTCCTGAAATAATACTCGATGGTGTCCAAGAACCAATTTTAGTTAATTGAGGGCGTATTGAACAATTTCATATGATTTCTGAGCAAGCAGAAAAATTCCACTTCGGATTTTATGAAAAACCTTTTATTTGCTCACACGTTCTGGCTGTCAAGAGATGGATTTCACATGGGCTGGGTTGTGCGTAAAGCTGCCATGTGATAATTTGCGTGCCTATGAAATAAATTTGAAAGTATTGGGTGCGAAACCCAGCATTTCCTTACTCATCATGCACGTGTGGGTTGTTACCCTCGGTGACAGTACGCTCAAAGCATTTAGTTAGTGCAAGTGAGTGATGTACGCCAGCAGCAGAGGAAACATGGGATCATTCAGCCAATATTCACTCCTACCGTGGAGTTCTCCTTTTCACGTTACATGCTGGGTGCAGAGGTAGGGACACGGCTGAGGCAGCTGCAGGCCTTTGGAGGGAGGGTGAGGAGAAGCCATTTGTAGCCTTCTTCCCAATGCCAGGTCTGAGCATGAATGTGATGGAGCTGGTGGGTGGGACTGAGGCAGGTAACGCCCTTCCAAAATGAGCAGAAGTGCTTGTTTTTTGGGGGAGGGGAGAAGGCCCTAGAAAATAACTCCAAGCTCTCTGGACAATTCACTGGTCTCGGATGGCAGTGTGTGAACGCTGGGAGTGTTGAGTCATCTGTGCTGGTCTGGGTTGCAGTTGCCAGACTCCTGGCTGTTTTTTCTTGGAAGTGTCCAGAAATGGTTTGACTGTTGGTGACAGTTGGTTTGGTTTGACTTTTAAAGCCAGTTTTTGTCACTTGGGCAGGGTCTGAGCTTCTCACACCATGCAGAGCTTGGGAGAGCATGGTGGTGGTGATGCTCTGGAGGGCCCAACCAGCCGTTCAGAGCTGTGCGGTTGGGTTGGGTTGGCTTAGACCATGGCTGAAAGTCTGGCTGTCAGTAGCTCAGCTTTTGGTGGCTGTTTCACACAAGCCGTGGTTCGCCTGCATGGAGGAAGGCAGGGCCAGGCTAAGCAGAAAGCAGCACCGCAGCTGCACTTGCGGTGGGACCTGGTTTGCGAGAATGGTCTTTTATGATGGGAAAACCAAACCCCCAGCATCGGCCTCTTCGCCGGGGGGCAGTCGGAGCTCCCTCTGCGGTTTGCCCATTTTGCAGTAACCAGCCGGAGAGATGGTGAGTTAAGCCGAAAAGAGGAACTGGAGGTGGCCAAAAGAGAGGAAGGATATGACTTAAAAATAATCCGTTGTCCCTGTGGCCGTCTAGCAGGGCACAGGGGCTGGTGCAGTCCCAAGTTATGGAGCATCTGGCCTCCCCCTTGGACACAGGGCTTATGTTTCTTCTCAGAGTGGCGGAGAGTTGGAAAGCAGTAATTGAGCAGTAGCGTCCAGAGAAATACATAGGTGTTGGCAGTACTGCACTTTCCTGTAAAGCCATGGACAGGTGTTCTCCCCTGCTGGGCAGCGGGCAGCAAAGTGGGGAACTGTGTGTTCCCCATCTCGTCTCTTCCTGGCAGGGCGGAGGGAACCCGTGTTTTAAAACAGCAATGTCATTTTCCTCGCCTGCACATTGTTCATTGTGCATCTTCAAGGTCATGCTATGTGTAAGATCACTGCCACCTTTTCCACTGTGATACGATTAGCATTTTTCCTACTTACTGGTGTTTTCACCAGTTTCTTCAGACACAGGCATGTGGCTAACCGTCTGAGTTTGTCCTCGAGTGATATCTGCCCCGGCTTGGTGCTGGAGCTGTAGGGTAGGACACTGCCGTCTGACTGTAACCCTACAGCTGTAACAACAAACCCTTAACGCTGCTGTGGGTTTGGGCAGCCTCCCCGTTGTGCTGTATGCATCCTTCCATTGCTGCTGGTGAAAACAGGAGCGTGAAAAGAGGTCAAGGGAGAAAAAAGAAAAATATGTATTCTCAGCAAGCTCTCTGTGTCTCCTGTTATCTACATTCTGTGCGAGCAGCGAGCACCGATGGAGCTCCGTACCAGCTCTGAGACCACTGAAAGCAAAATAAACATCTTTGCAGCATGGGCTGATACATGCTCCCTTTAGAGTCGCAGGCACCTCCAATTAATCATGCTGTCTGTGGAGGAAGAGACTTTGAGGATTGGAGGATATTGCCAGACCTGATGGGCTGATGGAGGGGTGGGCACCGCTCATCATTAAGGGTAAATTGGCTGTTCCCAGCCCCAGCGAGCGGGGACGGCTGTGCCGTGCCTTCAGGTGAGCGGTGTCTTGGCTCTGTGCAGCAAAGGCAAACACTTCAGTCCTGGTTTGTGTAATATATATTAGTGGTGTGGGACAGGGCTCGGTACTGTGCTAAAGGCTAAAGAGCCTTCCCCCCTTTGTGAGAGAGGCTTTCGTGGCACAGCTCAGCTGGCTGGTCTTGGCAGTAAATCTGTGGGCTGACCAAGCCAAGTGACTTCTTGAAATGTTAATGACTGAGATGCGGCTGATGCCCCAACTCTGGTGTATCTGCACAGGGCTCCTGCTCAGCAAAGAGGGGAATCGCCTGGTCCCCGTTTTGACTGCTCATCATTACGGGTCCTTGTCACCACTGTTTATCTTAACCACAAACACTTCTGACTTCCTTTAATTCTGTTCATACTGGGGAGGGAAGCACCTTTAAGCATCTTGTGGGCTTTTAAAATTGCACAGGTTACACCAAATAAACAAAGGAGAAAAATCAGAGTGAAGAGGCAGGTTTCGGCAATGGAGCAGCTGGGGCAGAGTGCTCGGCGCTGCAGAGTCCAAAGCCAGAGGCAGCCTTTTGCCCCAGGGCATTTGAAACAGAAGAGTCGGATCCAGTCCCGAGTGGGGTACACATTGCCAGAGGTGACGAAAACTGAGCGTGGGGCAAGTTTATGGAGGAAGCAGGTGGCAGGTGCCATGTTTGTGTTTATAAACAAAATCAAAACATGTGCTTCCCCGTACTCCCTGGTGAAGAAAATGCCTTTGTCCAGGTTTTTGTCAGTGCTGCGTCGGTGAGGGAGGAGGTGGCTTGCTTGTTTATTGACACAAATGAGCTAGTTGTGTTTAAAAATACAATTTTAGGAGTAAATTAATCTGTGGAGACTAGGTCCAGTGTGCAGGGAAACATGAAATGTTTCCAGACCTTATTTTTCTTGAAAACTGAAAAAGATGATTCTGTGCTGTGTACAAATGCAGAGCTATGTGCCTGAACCAATATGTCAAACTGTCATGTGGGAGATTTGGTGAAAAACATCTTGTCCTAAGGGAATAATTTTAAACACTATATGTAGGTTTGCTGCCTCATAAGAGATTATTACTCAAATCTATTCCCTCTTATGGTAGCTTGGCCTCTGCTTAACGGGCATGGAGTGAACAGAAGCCTATTAACGCATCCTTTAAGAGAGGTTATCAGACGGTAGAGGGGAAACTGATCTCTGACCAGGGTATACAGTGTTTTTGGCCAAATCCTCTGATTTAGCTGTAACAAGATCAGTAGCAATCCAGGGGCTTCACGCTCGGCTGGCCATCGAGGGCGGCAGCGTCGGGGCCGTGCTGTGCCGGGCGGCCGGACCCTGGGCAGCGCGGGCGGCCGAGGCTGTGTCAGAGCCGGTGAAGGAGTGTAAGGGACGAGCCCTGGGGCAAGGAGCCATTCCAGGGATCTTCACCTCCTGTTTGTCACTTCAATCTCGCAGGGACGCTGAAATGTGGAGTGGAACCCATTCCCAACCAGACCCCTACCAGACTGTGACTGCGACTGCACTCTCACTCCTGCCTGTCACTGCCTCCTGTTCCTTTTTGTTGGTGCTGGTTTGGGCAGAATCGAGAGAGATGGCATGAGCAGCACCTGAAGGGCAGCAGAAAGTCCTGGTGCCTCCGTGTAGCATCTGCTGTTGCCTTGACTACTCTCCATCCCTCCCTCAATCTCCTCTCTCACGAGACAAGGCACATAATACGCACTAGCGTCACAGGTGAACTCATTTTTAATGGGATTAGCTTGCCTAAAAATAAGAGCACATCTGGGTTTGCACAGTGCTTGGTGAGGTCGTCACAGTTAAGAGAACATCTTCATTTTTTTAAATGCATAAGATGATGCTACACGATGGGAGAGGCTTTACATGGCAGCTTAAGGGGGGCTAAGGAAAAAGAGAGCGTGAAGGAAGCTGGAAGGATTGAAAGTGTGCATACATGGTGTCTTCAGGAGCGAGGAGAGTGTCAGGATCTAATCTCACTGGAGAAAAGTGTTTTTCCTGAGCTGATGCGCAAGAGCTGTCTGCAGTGTGTGTGTTGGACTCTCTCGGTGAGGCAGAACTCCCGTCTTCCCCGCGCCCCAGCTGCGGGCTACCAAGGCTCCTGGCCAGGCTCCTGTTAGTTACCACGCTGCCATCAATGCTGTGTAAACAAACAAACAGCAACCTTTTATTTTCTGAAGGCGTGCATGCCTTTGGAAAGTAGAGCAGAACGAAAGAGCAGCTTCCTAAATGTGCAAGGTCAGAGCAGAGGATGCGGGGCATGGGAGAGTGCCGGGGTGAGTGTCACGGGCTGTGCTTCTCCGTCTGTTAGCCGTTTGTTTGGTACTTAACAGCTCAAGTGTGCTTGTGTGGGTAAAGCCTGCTCAAAAGTTTAATGTGTAGCTTTTACCTACAGGCAAAGTTCAATATTACTTATTCAAAAGAAAAAAAAGCATCTTTTTTAGACTTTGAGGAATGTGAAGCTGTCTGTGTAAGCATCTGCCTCTGTGGAGGGAGCAGCCTGGTGTGTCTGTCCCAACTGCTTGATACAACTCTCACTATCGCTTTTGTGTGTTGTTTTAAGGGATGAATGTTAGCATACTAGTCAGAGAATACTTTGAAATATTTACCTAAAATGTACAGCTTGAACTGCAATAAACAAACTTGCTGGAATATTGGCTGAACACAAGCGTGCCAGGGCTGTGAAAATGGCCGGACTTGATTCGCTTTCATGTTCCGATGAATGTTTGCAAATACGCCTTTGCCATTGCCACCCAGCTCGTCCAGACGTTGTGGCTGCCTCTTGGAAGTGCCTGTGTGCAAGCTGAGCTACTAATATTAATCAAAGCTCACGTTAACTTCCAGGACATTCAGCGATTATTGCAGGAATTTTCTCTGCTGTGAGCAATTTTGCACAGTCAGCCGGGATGCCGGGCGCTGGGCTTCCCTCTTCTTGATCTTCCTCTGAAATAGGGAGTGTGAGCTCCTGCTCTGGACGGGAGAACGGTGGGGTGGGCTGTTGTAATCAAAGTAAAAGAAATAAATAGTTTCCAGCGCTAGAAATTTAAGCTTACTCTATGCATCAGCTGGCTTTTGGGAGCACCACGGTGTGACCTGGTCATGGGGTGGAGGAGGTGCTGCTGCTGAGGGGCAGGTGCTGGGTGGAGGAACCTGCTGTGGTTGCAGGTGGCTGGGTGAGTTTAGCTCTGCAGGCGACTGTCCTCCCTGGCTTGACATCCACCTTTGCACATGGGAGTTGTGGGAGCTGCCAGGGCCAGGACGGGCAATAATCACAGCCTTTTTGGGTGAGGATGCTGTCATGGTTGAGCTGTTTCCAGACTCCTTTTGATCTTTGGTCACCTCATTGCTTTGAGTTTCACGCTTTCCATTTGAACACGCTGCATGTGTACAGGTGACGTTTTATCTCTTATCTCTACTTCAGCATTTGCCATTTTCAAGCAGCAGACACTATCTTTAGTTCTACTTGCATCTGTCCCAGGTTCTGTTGTGTCACGTCCTTTGGTTTGGAGAGGAAGTCTCCACCCAGACCATCTCAAGATCTTGGCTTTGGAGGATGGCTCTTATTAGAAGGGTACTGCTGCTATTAAAGACGCTTAAAAAATTCTTGCAGCAGTTGCTAATAGAGGCAGTTTTGCAGTTTAAACATAATTTGTTTGAAAATTCCTTGCTTTCAATTAGGTTACTTCATGACTGACAGTGATTTATCTGAAACTTGGCAACGGCAAGGCAGTGACGTGATGACACCATCTTGCATTACCTGACTAATTTTAACCTGCTGAGTCCCATCAGTCTCCTCTAACAATACCCTCCGGAGTGCGTGCGCTGCAGGAGGCGGGTGCTGGGGCGCTGCTGGGGTGAAGGAGGCAGAGATGGCGAGAAGGCTGGTGAGACAGGTCTGCCCCGCGGGGAGTACTCCTGTTCTGGACAAGCATCAGGCAGTGTCTTGTGCTTAAGAACATAATTCTCATCAGGTGGATCACCACAACTTTTTTTTTTTTAATAGAAAGGTTGGATTTGGGTTTTTTTAATTCAGAAAAGCATCAGAGCTTTGTCAAGGCAGAAATATTGAGAAAAAGTAAATCACACTGAATATTTCCCTCCAGACTGGCTTTGAGAGCACTTGTGCCCTGCCAGCCTTACTGTGAGCTCTCCTCTGCTTCTGGTTGGGGTTTGAATGCACCATTTTCTGTGCTCTGTCACAACAGACCCAGAGCGATTGAGCATCCGCACAGCGGTGTGGAGTTTGGTGTCATGTGGATGGTGGCAATCAGTACGAACTTTGCAAACTTAGCATCAGATCCTGCTCGCCTTGTTTATGTGGGTTTTCCTCTGAGACCAGTGAATCCAGTTTATCACTGCAGGATAGATTTTGCATTGATTCCTTTATCGGTAGTTTGCTTATGAATTTTATCCACAGCAAACATTTTAGAAATAGTTTGCTCGTTTAGAAGTAATAAGCTGAATTTTTTATTCTTTAGAGGCTTACGGCATAGGAGCTTCTCTGAGTCACTGGCTGAGGACCCAATTCACTCTTGGTGTTGGCGGTGTCTGCCTGGCCAATGCCGACGTTGCTGCCAGCGCAGTGTTGCTCCGATCCCGGCCGGGCGCGTGCAGCCGGGTGCTGGGTCCTGCTCTGCGAACGCGCCGTCTGCCCCGTCTGTCGGTGTCCTCGGCAGAGAGGCTGGTCTGCTGGAGACCTGCAGTAAATGCTCCTTGCAGAAACCCCACGGACCTCCCGGGCCCCTCCGACAGCGGTTTGGCAGTGGGACCCTTTCCTCTTTCACCGCGGCAGAGGAAGAAAGCTGCTGTCACAAAGACTAATCTCAAGGCGCTGGCTTTTCCTGTGCCGAGACCAGCATGTCCTGTATGTTCAGGGAGACCTAAGAATAAAAAATACGGGGTACTGTGTGCATTGAAAGGGATGTGAACAAATACAAATAAGAAAGATGTTTCCCTTTCCCAATTCTCTGCACATTCCCTTCCGAGTTTTAGATATTTTATATACAAATTGTTACCCGGGTATATTTATGTTCGGGATAGTAAGTTTAAATTGAACAGTTCATCAAATAGCATTTATTTAAGGAGGCTTTTTTTTTTTTTACCCTGTGGTTTTCCCGAAGTGAAACCACCATCATGTCCTCTGGGATTCACTGGTCCGCACTGCTGGAGCTGCCAGCCCTGTGCTGGTGGGGCAGCCAGTGCCGTGCCATTCCCCCTTCACAGGGCGGCTGTGCCTGCAGCGGCTGCCCCTGGACCAGCTCCACGGCACCAACGTGTCCTGCATGTTGAGGGATGAGGTGGAAATGCTCCCCGGGAGCTAAAACCACTTGTTACCTTTGGAGGCAGGTGCAGAGTCTGCAGGGGAGGGAGAGGGTCTGGGGGTGACAGGGCTTAGGGCTACTGGGAGAGAAGAGCAGAAGCTCCCCATGCAGGAGGAAAGGGAGGCCGGCGAGCTCTGCTCTGTGCTCCAGCTCTGCTCCTCAGTGCTGCTTATCTGTCCAAACTGTCTAAAAAGCCCAACACCAGCTACGGGGGGCTGTAATCCACCTTGGAGCTTAGCTACACGACCATCTCTGACCCGCGGATGTTGGACCCTTGACTGGCGCGGTGAGTGAGGGGGTCCTACGGAAGCACGAACCCGGAGCGTGGCCGAGCTGGGCCGAGGTGTGGGATGGAGCTTTGTGTTGATTTTGCACATGGCTGCACTACCTCAGCTCACGGCTGAGCAGGCAGCAGCGCGGCTCCGCGGCCCTGTCCTTCTCCCACCGTTTACAGCATCATGTCCCCAGGTTCTAATTGGTTTCTCTCTATGGTGTTATGATGCTGTTTTGCATACAAACATCTCTGGCAAACTATAATCAAGCATTAAAAGCATTTTCTAGTTTATACCAGAGACTTCCAGATTAGTTTAATATTATTTTTTTAATATCACCGTGATTGTGTAACAAGATTTTCGGTTCCTGTTTGTATTGGGTGTAGCAGGCGCTAAGAGAAACAAACAGATCTTGCCCCATGCAGTGCGGCAGAGCAGCACTGCTCGGCTTTGCGGAACGCGAGAAGGACGATGTGAAGAGAGGTCTTGAGGAGGTTAAACCTTCACGGCCATTTTCTGGCCTGTTTGGCTCCTGCGCAGGGGCAACGCTGAGGGCCTGTCGGAGAAGTGGTGGTCCCGGCATTTGCCAGTGCAGCAGCAGGTCTGCTCCTGGCTCTGAGCTGTGGGGGAACGTGAATGAAAGGGTGGAGCAGAGGAAGCGCAGGCTGCCTGAGTCGAGACATGGTTGGCTTTTTTTGTCACGCCTTGCACCATTTTTCTGTTTACTCACTGTTTCTGCCAAGAAGCCCTCCTTCCAGGGCTGGGGGTGCCATCTGCAGCAGCTCCCTGGCAGACCCAGTGACATTCTGGGGGGGTGCGCTGGCTCCAAGGGGGGTTCTGTTTCTGGGGCTCCAGGCTGTCTGCTTGTGGGGCAAGGGAGGCGAACCCCAGCCTGTCCCCAGCTGGGCCAACCACCAGCCGCTGCCCGGCCTTTCCAGAGGGGCTGTGGAGGGTGTGAGGAGTTACAAGGGGAGGGATGAAGTTTTGTCTTGGGGCTTGTTTGGTTGATTAGAGTAAGAGTGATGGAGAAGAACTAAAGAAGTGATTGATTTCAGAGGAAGAAGGTGATGAAAGAAAGATGTTACTGGTTGCAGTGGGCAGGGAGAGGGCACGTGCACCAAGGCAAACTCTGAAGATGGGAAAAATATATTTACCACAGAGAAGGTTACTTGAAAGTATTAAGAACAGAAGCAAGGAAAAATAATAAGAGTAACAATGGGAACGAGTCATGAGCACATGGCAGAATACTTGGAAGGAATGATTTTAGCTAGTCTTCATGCTAACTGTGAAATCTAGAGGAAAAGGGCCTGAGACATCATTTAGGATGTTTTAGTTAAACTCTCATTTCTGTGGTTAACAGAAACTAACAGTGACTAAAGATCATACAAGGTCCTAAAGTGAATAAATACAGGAACAATGCCGTTGTGGTGCTCCAGTAAAATAGGCAAACGGGGAGACCTGTGCCTGTGAGGCCAGTGGTGGGAATGACCTGGAGCACACGGCGGGTTTGGGGCTGGTTTCCTGCCTGGGGAAGGTTCAGCATTGATTTCAAATAGCGACGGGCGCACAGGGAGCGAGAACTGCTAGGGGCACTGCCGTCCAGGGCACATGGAGTCAGCCGTGTGTGCGCCGCTGCTTCGCTTTAGGGACAGGAACTGGGAAAGAGTATTTTTGGTGTTCTGGCACAGTGGAAAATCAGCCGGAGGAGCTGGCTGAGTGGTGGGAAGAGGGAGCTGTGCTGGTGGTGGGGACACTGGGCACACAGTGGGTGCAGGAGCCAGAGTGCGGGACAGTGGGACAGAGGTGTGTGCAAGGAGCCGTGACGGCTCCCCATGTGCCACCGGTGGTGTGAGGTGATGGGATGGCCGGTGGTGTGAGGTGGGGGGTGGTATTGCACAGTGGTTCTCCTAACGCTCTCTCTGAACCCTTCCAGCCCACGACCTTCCCCCAAGCAAGACCTCGGCGGCAGCGGCGCAGACGGGCAGCCACCTGCAGTGCCTCTCGGTCCACTGCACGGACGACGTGGGCGAGGCGAAGGGCCGGACTGCGGTGCCGACGTGGAGGTCCCTGCACTCGGACATCTCCAACAGATTTGGGACTTTTGTGGCCGCCCTGACTTGAACAAAAGAAATTTTTTTTTTTCTCTTTTTAATTTCAAAGGGCCGCTACTGCTAGGTGGACTATTTTTCTAGGTTGGTACCTGCTTAGTGGCATATGGACTGGAAAGGGTTAATTTAAAGTAAACCTCAAGTTTTTTTTTTTATCTTCTGCCACAGTATGTTACCAGTGTTAACCCTTCTGCAGTTAGCACACTTTTGCTTAAGATTTTCCTGCTAGACCACTTTTTCCCATTATTCTGTAACATTGGCATACATTTATAGATGAGGCCTTTTCCTTTTTCATCTCAGCGTATGTCCAAGTCACGTATGTCATAATAAGACAAAGATCCTCCTCCTCCTTTTCTTCCTCATTTGCTTTGTTTTTCCTTTTTTCTTTTGCTTTGTTCAGTGCTTATTACAATGGTGATCCTGAAGAACAGCAGTTCAGGAATAAACGCCGGTTAAAGTGAAATGGTCATCATTATATTATATCTTATATTGACACCCAGCTTTTGCCAGTCACATACAAACCACACAGTTAATGCTCTGATGAATATTCAGGCAGCAAGCCTGCCCTTTCCTGAGAAAGCGATGTTCTGTTGCTAATAGCACTCGGGCTTGTCTGCGCTGCGCGGCGAGGACGCTCGTCCCTGTGTTTGCTCTGGTGAAGCCCAGAGATGGAGCTCAGTCATGAACGGGCCGGTTCAGACAGGGCCAGGGAAGGGATAGAGAAGTTTTTCTAAGTCTAACAGGAAGTTTACTTAATCATTAAGAGTCATTACCTCCTCCACTGAATGCCCAGGCTCCCTCTCTGCTGCCGAGGAGGAGTTTGGCCGTGGCCTCCTGGTCCTGATCATGCTCCCGCAGTTCCCACTTTTATCACTGATGGAGGAAAATCCCCCGGAGCCACTGTGGCATGTGCTGCCCTGTGGTGTGGTGTCCCGGCACGCTGGCTGGGGCTGGGTCCCTCCCCATCTGTGGCTGGTGTCCCCACAGCCCTGCCAGGCGGCACTGCTGCACCTTGCCTGTTTTTTACCCAGTTTAGCTGAAGGAGAACGCTGTCAATCAAAGCGGGACGCAGCACCCTGTGCCCACGTCCTGCTGCAATGGCAGCAGTTGGGGGCTGGCCCAAGCAGGAGGACTCGGGGGGCTGTATGCCCAGGATCAGTGTTTCCCAATCTGCCAGGGCAGAGATACCCCACGTTAGACACCCCCCTCCCCCCCGAACTCCTTTAAGGCCCCATTTTTGCCACACGCTGAAGAACAGTGTTACTGGATGCACACAATAAAAGGAAAACCATACTTGCCTGCTCGTGATAGATAATACTCGTTTGAGAAGAAAGTTGGAAGCAAACCAGATAAAACCACGGCTGACGCGATGATCTGACACTCCTGTGGTTTTACGTAACGCTGTCCATTATTTGTGTATCCTCTGAGTACAGGAGTGTGAGCCGTCCCACCCCGCTCGGGCCAGCTCACTTCCCTCTGCTCCCCGAGGCTTAATAACATCGCAGGAGATTTAGGTTTTTAGCTGTGAATTAAAGGTCGGCCTCTTTAGGGTTATTTATTACTTCTGTCATGAATTCACAAAATGCGTCCCTCTGCGAGGGACGGGGTTTGAAGACTGCTTTGTGTTTTATCTTCGATGATTGTGCTGGGCCTTTAATTATTTTGAAGTAATGTTCTCAGTAGGCACCAATGGAGAGGAAATTCTGCCTAAAATGCCAGTGGCACGGGGTGGTCCCAAGTCCTCGCTCTCGGTCAGATGAGGCTTCAGAGAGACTCGCAGTGTTTGGAAATGTTAGTGGAATGTGCTCTTATTAATCATGCATGGATTGGTTTCCTCTTATGGGCCTGGTCAGTGACTTGACTTTGGATAAATTTGGGTAGTGTTGAGCCTTGATTCTCGGTATTATTTTACTCTTTATTGAAGCCGGAGCTGCCACGAGGGTGAGGATTTTTACCCATCCTGGAGCTGCTCACGCCCGCTTGCTTTGGAAGGAAAGGATGGGATCTTTCCTACCTTCTGTCGGTGTGTTTGCGACCGAGAGCTCGTCACTCCCCCAGCTCCTGCAATGAAACGTCACCGTCCCCCATCAAATACCAGAATAATACTTACCAGCCCCCACCCTGGAAGATGCCTCTTTGCCTGTGATTTCTTAAGTCCCAGTTCACCCAAAAATGTGTTTAAGTCCTGCCTAGCGAAGCACCTGTGGGCTGAGCTGAGGGGCTTTGGTTCCTGCTGGTGTGGGAGCAAGTGCTGCTGTGGTGGGCACCATCCACACCTCCCACCCGGTCTGGGCAGCTCCTGCCTGCCCCAGCTGGGGGGGCCCTGGAGTAGACACATGCCTAGACAGAGGATTCTGTGTTCAGCACTTACAGCTGAGAATTTAGGAAGAGTTCATGGTCCGGTGGCATTCCTGCACTGAGGGCTTGCTGCTTTGTTTTTAGTTTTTCCTGCTGCATTCAAGGGAACAGGTTTTTCAGGCTTCCTGAGGTCAGGGATGCACACCCTGCACTACCAGGAAGAGACCTTTCAGTGAAGGCTGCACCAGACACTTCAGACCGCTTTTAAAGAGAAATCCTCCTTTAAGGGGAAATGTGGGGACTCGGTTCATCTCACCCATCTGGGACTTACTTTTTCGTTTGCTCATAGGAATACAAAGTGGAAGCAGTTCCCTAAAAGCCGGTGGAATCCCAACAGCTTTTGATTCTAAGAATTGTCGAGGACGGGCTGTACAGAAGCCAGGGGATGTGTCTGCAGCGTGGGGGTGCAGGAGCTGTGACTGCCACTGGGTCTGCTCCGGCACGGCTGGCATGGCCACGCCATGAGGTGACACAGTGGGAGGACAGGATTTTTAGGGAGTGAAGAGATAAAAACTGTGACTGTTTGTCTTCTGGGCCTTGCTGCCCATGTAGTTTTGCTGACTAATATGGTCACGTGCAGTCCCTTTGCTTAACCTATCCATTCTTGCTTAATTTAAGTGATGTTATCAACGGAGCAAAAGGGGACGTTGTGAGCCCTACGCGGAGCAGCTGTTGGCAACGCCAGGACCAACCTGAGCTTTTACGGTTTCTTTGCTTTTTGCCAAAGATCAGAGCAGAAACAGTACATAGGACTGGCCAGGACACGTGTCCCTTCCAGCTCGCAACCTGGTGCGCTTGGTACTGACCGCGTATGCGGAAGGCTAGAGCTTCATCACAAAGCTTGTGTTGCCTGCAGTAATGTCATTGTGCTCAATTTCTCCTTTAATTTCACACAGTGCATTGATTTATTTTTTTTTTTTTTTACCATATATAAAATGCCAGCATAGCCCTACGTGGTAAGAATTTAAATGTTTTAATTTTCTGAATAATAATAATACTTCCACCTGAAGCATGTTTGAGAGCTGTAGGTAAAAGCCTGTTGTGCAAGAGGTAAGTCTGAGACACAGACACTGTCCACCCGAGCTGGGTCAGAGGCATGTTGGTGGCAGGGCTGAGCTGTCCCCAGGGTCTGGCCTCTGCCCGCAGCTGGCATTGCAGAGCTACTCGGGGCTGGCTTCCTTCAGAGGATGAGCCAGTGCAACAGGGTGACATTTTATGAGCTACATGTCCCCGAATGACTGGGTAGAGCCAGAGTAATGTAAACTTGTCTGCTTGTCCTACAGGGCTTCCAGATGGGGAGGTTGCACCAAGAAGTCAAAGACCTGTGGTAAATGTGCAGTTAAGATACGCACAAACTTTGCTTTGTATAGTAAAAAAACAGTTAAAATGCAGCTTTGCATTTTTTTTTGGAGATTTCTCCTGCCTTCCCTGGCCCCAGGTGCCTGGACATCATGGACCTCCTGCCCCAGCTCCCTGGCTCCTTTGGTAGTTGTTAAAGGAAACTCTGCACTTAGTCTTCAAGTTAAAATGTAGTAGCAAACTGAGCAAAATCTCTTGCCTTGAAATTTGGAGGAGTGATGAGATATCTTTTTGCCAAAAAGGGAAAAAACAGGCCTTATTTATTAAATATTTTTGCAAATTTTTGTCCGGACCACGTTTTCCTGGGTTTACTAGTTCTCTGCTATTCCAGCTCTGTTGTTAGAGCATCGGTGACAGGGGGTTTAGACTCATTTTTGTTTCCTTATGGTGACTCCCATCACAGAGGTAGGGATTCCATTGCGTGGCGAGGGTGGAAGGGAAGGAGCATCAGAATTAGGTCACCTGGGACACTTCGGGCACTGTCTCGGATACCACGTCTGCGTGGCCGTTCAGAGCCCGTCCGGCCCTCACAAACCAGGGACCCGTGCCGGGCTTCCAGGCACCAAGGATAGGGCAGAACGCTCGCCCCTTTGGTGAGGAGGAGGAGATGCGGGGAGCGCAGCGCAGCGACGCGTGGCTGCGGGGAGGGCGGGACGGGGATGGGGGATGGGTTGCAGGAACAAAACTGGTAAATTTTGATGATTTTTTGTTAAGCTGCAGTGTAAGGTTTTCTCAACTAGATTCACAGCTGTTCAATGGATGGTGTGTAAGAGCATAACCCATTTTTATAGAATTGTTTCTCCTTTATTGCTTAAGGCTAATGGAGGAAATAGTCTAATTTTTGTCTTAGAAATTCTCTATTAAAATTGTTGGTTTGAGTCCATCCGCTCATAGATTCTGACTGATGAAACTGCAGGCTGTGATTTCCAGCAGTTACAACTTTATCACTATTCACTACCCAAAAATATTACAGCTTTAAAACAGCCTTAAGCAAAAGGATGTTATTTCTTTGTACTGAATTTGGTTCATGGAAAAGAAAAAAAAACAACCTCAAAACACTGGTAATCCGTACTGCATAGCAAACTTCTGAAAAATGTTATTGCACATGTAAAATATGAAAACTTGACTCTGCTGTGTGTTAGGCAATCCTGTAATCTTTTCTCTTTTTTCTTTTTTCTTTTTTTTTTTCCCCTTTTTTTTTTTTTTTTTTTGGATT
>JANHGN010015623.1:0-19304 GCA_024605025.1 Megaceryle maxima
GTAGCAGGGAGTTAAGGTTTTGCAGCAGTTGGAACTTTAGCAGCACTGGTAACGTTTAGGGAAGGAGACACCAAGTAAAAAAAAAAAAAACCAAAACCAAGTTAATATATAATTTAAATAACTGTAGAAAGTAAAGCTAGACTTCTGAGTTTGAGAACAGAGACCATAAGAGAAAAAAATGTCAATATTTGTAAGGTAAAATGAGGTAACTTTTGGTTTTAAATGTAATACTTTTTGGTGTTTATAACATGCATGCTAATATATGCAGATATATAGAGACCCAAACCTTGCATACTTTGTTCAGGCAAATTATCCACTGTTTCTAGATGCCTCTTTAAATTCAACATTGAGGCAGACTTTTTACTACTTTTTTTCTTTTTTTTTCTTTTCTTTTTTTTTTCTAATACTGACCTTACATTTACTTTCGGTTCCTGGACTTGCTTTGGCTAAACTGATATTTCTCGAATCACATGTTGCCTTACTTTTATTTCACTTTTCGGTACATCTGAAGTTGCTTTGAACATACCTCAACAAATTTGTCCAGTTGCTCTAAGGCAGTCACTGGGACCAGAGCCTGGCCCTGGCAGCAGCAGGCACTGTGGAGAGTGAGGGCAGGTTACTGATGTGGCAGGGACGTGAGGAGCAGATGGGGACTTCTGTGCCTGAACAGGCTGTTTGCAAAACAGCCATTTTTCAAAACAGGCTGTGGTAGTTCCCAAACAAATTTCTGATACAAATATTTTTCTCCTTTTATAAGGCAAACACATACACAGAATATATGTGTTGCTATTGCCCTTTACTGGATGCTAAATGCACCTTATAAGTAGAAAGCATCACGTGTGGCATATTACGTAGTTTTAGTGCAGATTATGCAGAAGCAAAACCCTTCAAATGAAGTATCTTGTATGTCTCAAGGACATAAACCATTCAGATCAGTATTACCAGAAGAAATCAGGTCCATCACACCGAGATGGAAATCCAGCAGCCCAGCTGAACCCACCTGTGACACTCATACAAAACTGGGGTATTTCACTCACCTTTCAAAAACTATTTGCCCATGGGCAACTGAACAAGTAGACATTTGCGAGATTGTATTACAGTAAAGGAATCGTTAATATGATTAATTCCAGTTTGTTATTTTGTTGGTTTTGAAATGTTATAGTGATCTTCTTTATAGATCCAGCAAAACTGCTACGGCACAAATTGATTAAATGCCCTTAATATCAGCGTAAACAAGGAATAATGTATTCCTTGGGAACTTTATAAGGCTTTATACTCTGATGTTCCTATAACGAGCTGATGCATTTAGAGACAACACTTGTCGTGGAGGTCATTTGCTTTGCTTCCAAAGCAAAACATATTTTTTAACAGGCACAAAATTTTCCTTTGCAAATGTTGACATGATCTTGTGAATATGCAACTCCGGTTGACTTCAGCGAACACCATCCTCACTCATCAACGGATAGAATTTGGCTCTTGATTTTACTGCAATCAGTGTATTATTTATAATGTATAAGAGTGCATGTGCCCTCTCCCAGTAAGGGCTGATGGAATTTGTGTGCACATGCTGAGGGCAAAATCCTCCTGGTAGCTGTTGGGAAGTTTACTGCCACACGCTTGTTCCTTCGTGTAGCCTGTATCACCATTCACTGATTGGAAAAACAAAACAGACAAACAAAAAGAATAATAGTCTTCATCAACTTTTTTTTTTTTTTTTTTTTTTTTTTTTCAGTTGTTAGTTTTATTATAGGTGATTATTATGATAGGAAGCAAGCAAATTTGAATTTGAAGAAGAAATTACTAATATTATTTTAAAGCATTTCTGATTACAAGCAGTGGTTACTTGTCATTCTCTCCGACTGATAGAGACATCAGTGGCTTCTTACAGGAGTTTCTCCTTACAAACTGAGCTCTGGTGCAGATTTCTTACAGAATGTGGATGTGGCTGGTGCCACTGGGGACAGCATCTGCTCTTGAAGGTGGGGCTCGAATGGGCCTGCCCCAACTGAAGCTGGGCTCGCTGGGAGCTCTGTGGGATGGGACCCTTGGTCTGCAGCATCACACCTGCCAAAACTCATTAGTGAGAAAGGTTACAGCTCTCATTAGCATCCGCTCCACAGAACAGTTGTTTTCAACCTGTGGGATCCTATCCTTTGACATCATTATCTTGCCTACAGCTAGCGTTTTCCTATCGCCTGACAGAGCTACTCCTGCAACTTCCCAATGGAAGCAGCTGCTCTGGTTTCTAATTTTTTCTCTCATGTCACAACTTTGCTCCAGTTTCCTGGCTGGGGGATGTGGGTGCGCTTACTGAGGTTTCTTTTGATAATGCATGTGAAATGAGGCAAGTATTTAATTCTATCGTACAAAGAGCTTTATTAGCAAATCACAATTAAAGCACTGTAGGAAATAGTGAAACAAAGACAAAAAGAGCAAACCAAAACATTGGAATGGCCGCAGAAGAGGAGAGCTACCTCCACTTAGGGGAAAACTTTGGTACAATAAGATCACTGTACGCGATAGTCTGGTAACCCCAGCGCTATTCATAAACACTCAGTATCTTCTGCAGACTTTTCTTTGTTGTTGATATCTGTGCTGAGCCATCTCTAGCGCAGCCACGCCTCAGCTACTGACTTCAGTGGTGCTGTGCCCTTGGTTCTGTGGTAGACCTTTGCTGGGAGCAGGCCAACCCGTCCAGCACGAGTGTCATTATGAGCTTTTCAGATGGCCAGGAGCAACAGGAAGGTACCAGGCACTGTGGGGAGCTGTGGGAAGGTGGTGAGCTGGGGAGAACAAGGGCTGACCCAGCTCTAGGGGTCCCACTGCAGCTTCACAGGCTGGAGCTGGCTGGGCACACAGCCCCATTTCCACCACAGGTACTTCTTCCAAGCAGCTGGGGATCTAGGTTACCTGGTCCATCCTCCCTACCAATGGAATGACATGTTCAGGATAATGGAGCAGTTCTGGTGCTGCTTATGAACTTACACAGGTCAAAAGCCACAGGTTGGCTCTTCCTGGCGCTAGGGGGTGAGCTGGGGTTCCCTGCCTATGGGGGTGGGTTCATGCAGGTTACCCATTTGGCTGGGTCTGCCTGGGCATAGTCAAGTTGGCATTTCTGACTTTCCAGGGGAGAATTAATTGATCCTCCCCCCACCCCCTTCCCGTTGTTAATAATTGTGTTTTGCAGACTGAAAATCCACTCCATGATGCTTTGTATGTTACACACAGGCTCGAGTCAGCACCTCTCTGTTATCATTGGAGAGTATCTCCAGAAGGCCAGGGTGCGCAGCGGGCTGCGAGTGCTCGTGGAAGGAGGTTGGCAGCACATTCCTCCTGCAGCAGTCACCAGCACCGGGAGCAGGGGCTGGTGCTGCCAGTTCGTGAGCCCTGGCAGGGGCCTGAGCCAGCAGATCCCGGCTCCCAGGGCTCCCATGAGTAATGCCATTGAAGCCAGTTGCCCTGGCGTGCAGTGGCTTGCAGTGTCGTGCAAGGTCAGTTAACTTACCTGACAGTTAACGTCTAGAGAGAGCTTGGTGGAGCCACTCAATGAAGTTTTTGGGGATGGGGCTCATCATAGATGAAACTCATTTGAGAAAGAAGTCACAGTTTAACCTTGTGACTTGTCTTTGCAGTTGGATCTTGGCATGGGCTTCATGTGATGACACAAAAAGTTTCACATATGGAGTGTGACCCTGCGGGTCAGCTCCCACTCACACTAGAGCTGATGAGGAAGGTGTGGTGGTGCCCTGTATGAATGTCAGCACCAGCAGTGAGGCTTTAGAAGTCCTTTTCCTTCACAAAGCATTCTTACAAAGCCAAGCATGTGTCCCTCACTCCGCTGGTGGCTCTGAGGTCCTCTGCAAGACACTCAGCTTCTCTGTGCTTGTGACTGCACTGGGGAAATGCAAATATTGTATTTCCAGTGTTTCCCAGCCACCTTCTGGTCATTAATAATTACAATCCAGAGTGAGAAGGGAAGATGTAAGAGGGAGAACAGAAGGAACAGTGAGATCTATCTCTGCAGAGGTCAACACAAAGCCAGTCTGCTTTAAGTCCCAGTGAAGAAGTTTTGCATATTGTGTGCCACTCTCGTGAAATCTTAAGAGAAAACGTTCCTCTGTAGTGATTCTATTGATACTGATTTTATTACATGACAATCTGTTTTTTATTACATGCAGTCGATGACACAGACTCAGCATCTCTACTTTGGAACAGTGACAGAGGTGACTAAGGAGGGCTCAGTGGAACTCGGGGAACCCACCAAGCTATCCTGCCAGTAGGATCTGCATTTGCAGCTTGGAAGAGAGAAGTGCAGTGCCTCCAGGATCACTGTCAGCCCTGTGGGTGGGGGTGCAGGCCCTGCTGTAGTGGGCAGCAGGGACCTCAGGACCATCTCAGTGACCCTGTATGTCCCTGTGGAGCTTGGGCTTGATGTCCTGTGCAGCTCTAGGCTCTGCTGCTGCCATAGTGCCTCTTTCCAGCTCTCCCCTGTGTCAGGGAGCGGGTGGGCACATGGGTGGCAGCACCCGCTTTGACATCTCTGCGGGCAGATGTGCACATCTGCTGGAGGCTCATGTCATGCTGCCCGGCTTCAGGTGGCTCCTGCCCCATGCCCACAGGCTCCAGCTCAGCTCGTATCTGCCCTGTGGTCAGAGGTGCGCAGCTGATGGGCACGAGCTCCGGTGCTGTCGCCTGCTGGTGCCGAGAGCTGGCTGGAAGCATCGTTGCAGTGCCGGTGCCTCTGCCCGCCCAGCAGCACGCGCAGCCTCAGCTGCCTGAGTCTTCATAGCTTGTTTCTCCCTGAGGTCTAGGGAGGAATTGCTCTGCGTTCTGGGCCCCAGGGGTGATGCTGCTCCTCTAAAGATTCCCGTTCTTGCCAGCTAAATATGCTGAACCTTTGCAATATCTGGATACTTTCTCACTTTTAGTTATTTGCGCGCACGTGAGACATTATTTACTTCATTTACCAACATTTTCCCAAGTTGCAAGGAAGCAGTCCACATATTTTCCTATTAAAGTGGTGACAGTAACAGGGCTGTAGCCATGTGCTGTTCATGCTTATTGCAGCATTTGAATTGGCGCTGATGCTCACAGCGGATACTGCAACGTCCTGCATGTGCCTTTCGATTTGCGTGTGTCTAAAAAGAAAAGCAACATGCTTTTGTTTTCACAGTGACACCGTGATGGGAGTACTTTAGTACAAAAGACAGGTTATTCTTAAGAGCAATTTATGAAATACTGCAAAAGTACAAACGGAGTGAAACTATTTGAGGGAATAAGTGCCATGTGAAATGTTGCCCTGATACGATCTCTACTTGGTATCGTTGGTTTGAACCTGCCAGACTTGGTGGTTGGAGCTGCAACAAACAAGTGATTCAGCTGACGGGAGTAGAGAGCGTTACAACTGACAGCTACTTTGTTAATGGAGGAACAGGCGGAATCCCACTGCTGGGGGGATCCCCCACTGTAGCTGCTGCACCCTTGGTGCTCCCGGCTGTCGCAGCCCTGGCAGGAGCTGCCGTGGGAGGACATTGCCTGGAGGAGGCAGAGTCTGTGTTTCAGCAGCAGCTTTTCCATCATGTCCTGCACTGGGGGCTGCGGCAGCATGCGTGGCCTGTGTGGGGTCCCTGACCTCCTGGGTGGGTGTCCTGAGCTGGCAGGAGCAGGCGCTGCTCTGGGAGGGTGCAGCTCCTGCCAGTTGGGTCTTTGGAGTCACGCTGCCTTGGCCTCGCTACCCATGCCCAGGCCAGTTCCCCAGCATGGGTTTGTGGGTGTGGAATAAATTAGTCTTGATGGCGCCTGCATTAATTTTATGTGGGAGAATCCCCAGAGATTCCAGGGCAATTACAGGGAGAGCCGCCATGCCCAGTGCGGCGTCCTCCCCATCCAGCAGTGCAGGAGATGGGAGGACTCAGCAGAGCAGGGCCAACGCTCCAGCAGTGCCCTCTCCCTGTGGCCAGCCCTGCGTGGCAGAGGCCAGAGCCAGGTGGTCCATGGTCCTGCGTGTGACCGTGCTCCATGGCTGGCCCAGGGTGATGGACCAAGTGCCAGGCGGTAGTAGAGTTCTCTGCGCTGTCCTGTGTCTTATGGAAAGGTTGGAAAATAAGCCCACAACAAGCAAGCTGTCTTCATTTCATCCACGTCCTATGAATATTGGTTATTTAGCGTAATTGAAGCCTGTTCCATTTGTGGCTTTTTTTCTTACTTAAAAATTCAGCTCATATTTTGGCAGGGGTTTGTCTGAGCGCGTAGCGGATACATTCAATGACAAGAGCTATAACATTCAATTTGTTGGATGCCACAATTAAACCTCAGCTTTTTCACCCAGCCATCTGAAAGCCAATTGTGAGTTGTCACTCAAGCAAGAATACACACAAACAAGGGCAGTACATAGCCCCGGATCCTAACAATGTGATTTTCATCGCCTTACCGGTCTTTGGGGAGTCTTCAGCTTCCATCTGGAAGTACCTTCAACCCTTTCCAGCTACGGATCTTGAAATAGCTAGAACAGAGAGAAAACCAAAATTACATGGAGTTTATTGCCATTTCAGAAGGAAAAAAGTGTTTGAAAAAATTTATTCAGGAAGCCAGGGGAAGTTAAGTGGGAGACATTTGCCATTTCATCAGTCTGTTGGTGATAGCCATTCATGTCATAAATGGCTTGTGTCATTTGATGCCAAAAATAACACAATTTTCCTCCCCAAAGACCTATAGGGTTTTTTTGCAATAAATGTTTATTTGTTAATAATATACTTTAAACAACCCAGTCTTGACCTCAAGTCTCCAAAAGAATCCATCTTCTCTCTGAAAAATTCTACAAAGTTTGTGTAATTTTTTCTGGGAAGGTGTAATTGATGGCGCAGTGAAGGGTCGTGTGTTTGCTTTAACTACTGCAGCTGCGTGGATTAGCTGTTTATAAGGGCCTACTGTGCTTTGAATGGCGACTTTCTTAGATTTCAGGCTTTAGTTGACAGCACTTCCTAATGGTTCCTTGGATTTGCTTAAGTTCGATCAGTACAAATAAATTTCTGCACTTAGCTCACCCATTGTTCTTTCCTCGGTGCTGCTTCAAAAGCTTTTAAACATGCATTTGTAGATATTGGGTCTCATTGATTAGCCTGCGCCGTGCAGCATTTCAGATGGGGATGGCCAAGACAACTACTTGGCAGAGCTGAGCAGGGGGGCTGATCTCGTTGCGTATCTCCTATTGATTTCAGGAAAAATGCAAAAGGAATTGAGGGCAAATAACTTGTATGCAAATATTTTTGAATGGCTTTCTCAATTACGAGTCCAACACAGAACTGGCAGGTATGAAATATGTGTGATTAAATATTTGAAAACCTAATAAAGGATTTTGTAAATACGCATAATACAGAAACTGTTGTTTTGAGAGAAAATAGTAAGTCAGGTAATTAATTTATAATGTGTTTTGAAATTGCCTTCCCGAAAGCTGGAGTTAGATTTCCACTGGCAAAGCGTTTGTGGAATGCCAGTGACATGTGATCAGCAGCCCAGTCATGTAACAATTGTCTTTTCACTAAATCACCAACTACCACTGATTTAACCAATCTTAAATCACATTTTTCAGCTGCTTTTGTTCTGCCATCAACCCCTCTGATCCTTCTCTCTTCTGATTTTTCATGTGTACTTTTACTGAAAAAGCAAAATATTGCTACATTTGTCAGATTTTGTTTTTGTTTTTGTTTTGTTTGTTTGTTTGTTTTCACTCAAACCGAGACAGTCCTTAAATGAAAACGTGGTTTTCCCGAAGAACTCTGGAGGACTTATCTTCTTTAAGATCATCTGAGTTATGGGCAAAAATTACACATTTAATTTCTCAAATCATTTCAGCTTAAAGTGCTAGTTTGTTCCCAGTCAGACAGGCAGTTGGATAAAATAAGGAACAGTATGTGTAAAATGAATGGAATTCATTTTGTCTTTAAACATTTCACATTTGTGGAGCTAAATTATTTGGATAATATGCACACTCAGGTACTTTGTGTAAGACTTCAGTGGGACTCTGTGGCACTAAATGGCACTGGTCATTTACTGAGAATATGTTTGTAGTTTATTAATTTTGACAATTATATTGTGCTTTAAAAATATACATTTCGAGAAGCATAGCTTTTAGCTTGGGCTCTGATCCTGCATTAATAAGGTGGTAAGTCATCAGGAACAGGAGAGGTGCCTGAGGACTGGAGGAAAGCAAATGTCACTCCAGTCTTCAAAAAGGGTAAGCAGGAGGACCTGGGTAACTGTAGACCAGTCAGCCTCACCTCCATCCCTGGAAAGGTGATGGTACAACTTATCCTTGTTATCATCAACTTCTGTCTCTAAGCATATCAAGGATAAGAGGGTCATTAGGAGCAGTCAACATGGGTTTACAACGGGGAAGTCATGTTTGACCAACCTGATAGCCTTTTATGAGGACATAAGCAGGTGGACAGATGATGGTGAAGCAGTGGATGCGGTTTGATTTCAGTAAAGCGTTTGACACTGTCCCCCACAGCATCCTCACAGCTCAACTGAGGAAGTGTGGTCTGCGTGATCGGGTAGTGAGGTGGCTTGGGAACTAGTTGAAGGACAGAAGTCAGAGAGTTGTGGTCAATGGGACAGTGTTGGGCAGGGAGAAATTTAATGAAATACAACAAGGGCAAGTGTAGAGTCTTGCATCTGGGAAAGAACAACCCCAGGTACCAGTGTAGGTTGGGGTTTGACCTGTTGGAAAGCAGTGTAGGGGAAAGGGACCTGGGGGTCCTGGTGGGCAGCAGGATGACCAGGAGCCAGCCGTGTGCCCTTGTGGCCAGGAAGGCCAATGGCATCCTGGGCTGTATTAGAAGGGGGGTGGCTAGTAGGTCGAGAGAGGTTCTCCTACCTGTCTGCTCTGCCCTGGTGAGGCCACATCTGGAATATTGTGTCCAGTTCTGGGCCCCTCAGTTCAAGGACAGGGAACTGCTTGAGAGAGTCCAGCACAGAGCCACAGAGATGATCAAGGGAGTGGAGCATCTCTCTTATGAGGAAAGGCTGAGGGAGCTGGGTCTGTTTAGCTTGGAGAAGAGGAGACTGAGGGGTGACCTCATTAGCATTTATAGATATGTAAAGGGTGAGTGTCAGGAGGATGGAGCCAGGCTCTTCTTAGTGATGTCCAATGACAGGACAAGGGGCAACTGGTGCAAGCTGGAACATGGGAGTTTCTGTGTAAACATAAGGAGAAACTTTATCACAGTGAGGATGACAGAATTGGAACAGGCTGCCCGGAGAGGTTGTGGGATCTCCTTCTCTGGAGGCATTCAAAACCCACCTGGACACATTCCTGTCTGACCTGTTCTAGGTGATCCTGCTTTGGCAGGAGCCTTGGACTAGGTGATCTTTCGAGGTCCCTTCCAACCCTCACGTTCTGGAATTTTACTCATTCTCTTCAGTATCTATTTACAAGGTAAAGTTACACGCATAACTAGTTGAAGAACTGGGGGCCTTCAGGTGACTAAACTGTGTGGCCAATGCTCATTTACTTCCCAGAGGCATTTTCTGGGGCAATCTGAGTCACATTAACGACTCTGCTCTCCTGTATCGGCAAAGGTTTGGCTGATCTTTGTGTCCATTTTGATTTTTGCCAGACAAGCTTCTTTACCTTCCATTTAGCCTTTGTTGGATTAGTCCTGTTAAAGCAAGATCACATCTAAGCTCTCTTTCCCAAACTGAAAATATTTGGAAAATAGCTTTAAAACTTTGCACAGCTTCCTGTTCTTCTGCTGCTTCTGGCACTGCTGGGGAGTTTGAGCCAGACCAAATAGTCCTGCTGCCACTCAGTCCTCGCTGATCCCCTCAGGCCCTGGCTGCGGGCAGAGCTGCCCACGCTGCCCATCCAGGCTGAGAGCAGCTGAGAGCCAGGGGAGCGGCAGCGAGGGCAGCTCATCCCTGGCCTTGATGTTTGTGCGTGCTGGGCTGCAGGCGTGCACAGAGCAGTGCGGTGCACAGCTGCGCACACGCAAGAGAGCACCCGCGTAACGCAGCAGCAGGCGATGCCGTACCACTGGCGCGGGTGACATGTCCTTCATAGTCTGTCTCCCAGCTGCAAGCACGATGGCCTCCTTTGGCTCAAGAGTGATGGGTGGGGTGGGGTGTCTTGGGAAGGTTGGGGGACGACAGATGAGGACACGAGTCCTGTGTTTGCTTGGGGGCTGTGTTCGGTGTGCCCAGGGCAGGTGCACATGTGTGGGCTGCTCACACCCCAGGTGTCCAGCTGTAGGGTGCCCAGGGAGCCACCTGCTCTGCACCAGTATCTTGGGTCTGCCTCCTCCTCTCTTCCCAGGAGACAGTACTGTGCAGACCTCTCATGTGCCCTCCCAAGCCTTCCTTTTGGGCACAGGAGAGCTTCCGTGCTGCAGGGCTCCTCCAGCTGCCCTGGCCTGTGTGACACAGGCTGGATCCTGACCTGCTTCTGGCATAGCGTGGCAGATCTTGGGCACCACGATGGGCACGCAGAGGATGCAGACGCTGACGCTCCCTGACTCGCCCCCTCAGGCTCTGGTGAGGTTTCTCCTGATTCATTCCCGGCTGTGTGCAGTGATTCATGGTATCAGCATCAGCTGCCTATTTGTGAAACCAAAAAGAAACAGCCTGAAGTTGGCTGAAAGTGAAACAGTCACATTACTAAGGCTAATATGGATTTGCCTCTGTAAGAGGATATTAAAAGTCTCCCTTTGTTGCATACAGACAGAGCATTATCATTTTTCAGTCTTTTTGTCAGCTTACTTTGGTATTAAAGCAACTGACAAAACATTTAACTTTATCCTTGTGCATGAGCATTCCTGTTAATTAATTCAGTCACTCTTTTGACCTGTTTAAAAGATCACAACTGATGCTGTTTCTGTACAGACACTCCCATCCTTCAGGGTCCTTCGCTGTTCGTTTATTACGAGCACGGCTGTAGTGTGGGTGCCTTGCATATCTGTGCTGTGATATTCTTGCAGTAGCTAACGTTAACGAAGTTAAATGGACAAATGAACAAGAGAAAGAGAAGAAAAGCAAAGGAGCAATTAAATGTAACTTTTCATCATGAAAAGGATTTCACTGGTTTATCTTCTAATAAGATTATGTCACTGACACAAGTACCTAGGAGCCCTTGATTGACAGCCTCCTGTACTTTTATCAGGCAGTGTGACACTAAACCTCAGGGCCTTTTGTCCGATAGAGTGAGCTCACGGAAACTTGCCGTCCTAATCCCCTTATTCATGTCAAGCACAGAAAAGAAGTCCTGATCAGATGGCACCTTACAACAGTGTCACCTCCACCCCCTCATTGCTGGATGGACATGGGACATCTCCTGCTTTGTTCACTGTCTGCGCTGTGCTATGTCAGAGCCAGGCTGCTGCCTGCCCCCAGTTCCTGGGAGCTGGAGCTATTGCCTGACTTTCACACAGCCTGTCTTGCACTGCCCTGTGTGATGTGTGTTTGTGTCCTTCTTCCAGCCAGGGAAGCTGTCTATGTGGTGCAGAAAAATCCCAGGGAGATGGTAGGAGGATTCACAGGCTCACTTTTTTTTTCCCCCTTTATTTATTTATTTATTTGGTTGTTTTGGTTTGGTTTGGTTGTTTCTCTAAAGAAAGTAAGGACTTTAAAGGAAGTATTTCCTTTTGTGACGTGTATGTAGGACCATGCAGAGAGATGTATCACTAGGCTTCTTTGAACCCTCCATCAAAAAAAAAAAAGTGGAACTAAAAGCCCTATCCTTCCAGAAGCATAGGATCAATGTGAGCTGCAAAATGTTGTTGTTGCTCAGTAGTAACTGTTATTGGGTGTAATACTTCCCAAAACTCAGAACAGAGTTTTAAGTCCTCGTCAAAGCGTGGGTACCTACAGAATTCACTCCTAAGTGTTGTAGAAGTCAGCAATTTATCCCCATCGCTGGTATTGTAAGTTTCATAGCTCCAGCCCTTTCTTAGTTGTAGGAATTCCTTTGTGCGTATCCCTGCGGTAACCTATTTCAACTAGCGGTTCCCTGTGGTGCTTTATTTACTTGTCCAACTGTTTGGAAGTCTGTTAGTCTAAAGATCAGATGCTCTGAAACAAATCTTATTACTTTAACCAGCTCTGCAAATTCTTCTTTCTCCATTTTTATTGACTTCTCTTCAGCTAGAACTAATACACATGCAGCAGGTGGGCAAGTATGTCTCTCGAAGTTTAGCCTCTCAGATTTAACATGAGAAACTATAAATCTTTTTGTTTTCCTTGGAAAATGTGGGAAACCACAGATATTTGAAGAGCTGCCTCCTTGGTGGATTTGTGAAGTTTATACTGGTTGCTGTAATTTTTGAAACAGAAGTCTGGGAAATTTTAAAGGAATGCTGCATTCTGGGAGATGGACTAATTATTTTTTTTTCTTGTGTTAAGTATTTTTTCAAGCTGTAATCAAAAGCAAAAGAATGGGAAAGATCTAAGATTCGTTTCCTTTCATCCAGCCTCGTGCTACTGATAGGGATACTGCGTGAAACTTCCTTCAGTTCATCTGCTAGAAGCTGGTTCGGTCGGCACTACTCACCAGTCCTAGTTTTAGAAGGCGTGTCCTGCTCCTCTGTATTTTTCATCTCTATGCACATTTTTAAAGTAATTTTAGATGTTAAAAGTCAGTGCTAATTAAATGTTTTAAGAAATTACCTTTCAGGAATTCCCCTTTCTCCTCCCCGTCCCCCCACCCAGTCTCCTGGCGACCTCATGCTCCCCAGTTCTAGCACATGTCTCATCTCCAGGAGATTCTTGCATCTCTCATGGCACTTTCTTCCAGCAGATATCAAAGTCCTTTGCACAGCGACCTGCCCAGGGTTCCTGCAGGCTGGGGCCTGTCCCAGGTGCACTCATCGCTGGGACACACTGTCTCTTCCCATGCCTGCCGAGGACCAGGCTGCACCAGGAATTGGGATGGGAAAATTCTCATGTCTGGGGTGTGCAGAGCAGTTTGCTTCTGCGTCGCCTGGATTTGTTTTCCCACCTTAAACATCAGGGGCTGTCATTGTAGAGTGCAAACAAGGGAACATATGCATTGCCTTATTTAAAAAAACCAGCAAGTAAAGGAACTTACGAGGGAATGGCTTTCCTTTAGCAGAGCGTGTTTGCTTTAAACGCACAGCTCTGCTCCAGTCTGTTATCAGGTATCAGCTCGGCAGCAGTCTCTGCAGCAGGGATGGGGCTGGAAGGCAGTGAGCTGAAAACAGGGTTAAATACCCAGCTGACCAGCGAGGCTGGTGAAGGTGTCCATAAAATGCCTGTAAACTTTTTAATTTAGTTAGCTAATAGGTGAGTTGGAGCAGACAGTGGGATGTCAGGGTGTGCTTGGGGACAAGGTTCGGTAAAACTGTAAGCAGCCATCAAACATCAGATTTTCAAAGAAAATTTCACTGAAATGCAAGAACAGGAGTATTTTAATACATCAGAAATGTTAAATGTAAACCAAAGCAATGTGCTATGAGACTGAGTATTTCAGAAAAGGTGACTTCAGAAAGCAGTCTGCAACTCTTCACCGCCCCGGTGGTTGCGTATGAGGCAGCGGCTCCGTCAGCCACGGTGCCTGTGTGGGCTGTGCTGCGGGAACAGCCAACAGGCCTGCTCTGGAGGACATAGGCAATGCAGCATGTTCTGCATCTTCCGGGGGAACCAAACCCAGTCCTCACGGTGTGCCCTGGAGCTTTACACAAGAGCTCCTCTGCTCCTCTTGACATATCCTGCTCTTCCCTGAGCAAGAGGGTCAGCAAATGGGGGAACAACTGTCCACCCACAGCGAGTCCAGGGCAGTGTTTCTGTGCTAGCAGCACTTGATGCTAAAGCATTCTCATTGAAAGAAAAGTAACTTTTGTTTGGACCAGAAAAAAAAAGAAAAAAAACCTGTGGGGATTGAATTTCAGAGCCTCCCTGCCTTCCTCTCAGCCCCCTCCGAAGGCTGAAATGATTTGTGTGCGAGGGCCTGTGACCCAGGGAGGCATCGAACAGCAGAGAAGGGAAACATTTGGAGTTCAGAGGGACAGTGGGTCCTGATGACCAGCATAAGACAATGCAGATGTTTCAGATCATGAGGTCTCTGATGATGATGAGAAAATGCCCCCAAAAGCCTACAGACTGGGTTCTTCTCTACAGCCTTTTTTTCTTTTCCTTGGTGTAGTGATATTGCACTTCACAGGATTAAGTTTTTAGGTTTTGTCATGGAAGAATCTCTGTGCTTATTGTATTAGGTAGCTCTGACAGGTAGGGTGGGATTTTAATTTCTCCCTGAGGAGTCTGTTACAAGCTTTGTCCTGTGACTGCTGGTGGTGGCACAGGGCACCCAGACCAGCAGTGGCAGGGCTGGGCTGTTCATCCTGCAAGCCCTGGCAGTGGCCCATGGAGGAGGGTTGTCTGCAGAGGAGCAGAGCCAGAGGAGCCATAGTTTTTGGACAAGAGTCCAACAATAACTTCATGTCCCGTTGCCTTGTCTGATATAAACAGAGATTTCCTGGAAGGAGGACAGATTCTGGGACAAGGAAAGAAAAATACTGGCAGAGGGGAGAAGGAGGAGAAATTGTTCAGGATCCTAATTCAGCAGTAGGTCTGTGACACTGACCGCTCGCCACACCAGCTCTCTCTGCCTGGTGCCTGCCTGTCCCTGTGCTCTGGAGTGGATAGAAACTGTGGGGCAGCACCAGACCCTGCAGTGGGAGCTCTGAGACCCAGCACGTGGATTTGAACCTGCGCTGCAGCCGAGGCAAAGCATCTCTCGGCATCACAACTACTGGACTGCAGAGTTGTATGAATTTTACACCTCAGCTCAGCTGTGAAAAAGTACCAGCACTATATATACAACGTATATATGAGCAACCGGAGAATGGCATAGGCTGCGGAGCCCATGTTGGGCTAACAACCCCCAACTGTATCTACTTTAAAGCTTAATAAGTAAGAAACAGCAGAGAGCGGTCCTGCTGTGTGGGCGTGCATGCTGGGGTCTCTGCAGGACAGAGACCCTGTCTGTACCCAGGTCTTCAGCAGTGCTCCGGTCCCCCGGGCCACGTGGGGCTCAAGGAGCCACTGCTGCACCAGCAAATCCTGAATTGCACGTCGGCAGGGAGGGGAGAGGAGACGGATTTTAAGATACCGTTTGCTTGGAAAAAAACCATATTGTCTGTTGGCCTGGGGGAGAGCAGAGACCGTGCAAGGTCTTCCCGGTGTCTGTCGTGCCAGGAGGAGGATGTCTCCCCATGTCTGCTGTGGAGGGGGGGTCAAGAAGGGGCTGCAGTGGAGTCGGCCAGAGCTGCTGCTCTCAGTGCGAGGCCCCTCACCCTCACCGTGGCTCCAGGCACAGCTGCAGAGCACCAGGGAGAGGCGGCAGCGGCAGGTTTGCATCTTGGCACCTCTGCGAGGAGGACTCTGGCTGGAGCAATTCCTGTGGACGCTGCCAAGCTGGAGCCTGGCAGAAGAGTGAGAATCTCCTAACTGTGACAAATGCCTGCCTGAAAAAAATGTGTCTTTATTTACCAGGGGCGTGTTCAATTGATCTATGTTTTGGAAAAGCTGTCTTGTCCCTTTGAAAGTCTCCCCTGTATTTTGGACCCCCTCTTCTCAGAAAAAGTTTGCTTTGAAAAGGTTTAGGAACCCCATATTTCTGGCGCCTCACTTTGCAGCCCAGCTTTGACTTGGGAGCCTTTCTTCCTGCTTGTAAGTGCCACCATGAGAGCCTCATATGCAGAGTTTTTAATTGCCTTTTATATCTGGTGGTAAATTACTGTTTTCTTACTGGGTGTAGCTAAAAAAAATTAAAACCAGAACACCGTCCCCAGAAAACCTCTGTCACAATGAGTTACAATTAGGAAACTGCTTATCTGCTCTGTTGTCATTTTGAAAAAAACGACAACCACCTCGGCCTGATTTCTCACCGGTGCGATGGACACAGCTTTGCTTTTTGATTTTGGTGTTCAGGGTTGGGCTTACGATGGAAACTGAGCATGGCCTTTATTATCATTATGGTTGAAGGAGCATTATTAAGGGCACAGCTGAATTCTGTAAGCATATGCTGGAACATACATTTAAAGAGAAGTTTTCAATAACAGTTGTGTTTAGAAACAAATGATATTGGTTTTCCATTTTGGGGCTGATCTGTGTGAAGCCAAGTGATGGCTGTTTCAGGGATCCAGTCTTTCTGCAGCACTGAGTTTGGGGAGAAGCAAACCGCCTACTTTAAAATGGTGCTGAGCTAGCAACAATGCTTCTAAGTCCAAAACAGCTTCACAAAGTACCATCTCTGTTAATCAGCTGATTTTTTTAGGTCATATGTAAATTAAGAACACATCTGCTTTCCATATGTCCCACATACACAGCTTACATATGTTTTTGGATGTATTATCTTAATCATATTTATTGGCCAAAGCAGAAAAAAATTGAAGTTTAAAATATTTTTGGATCCATAATATTATAAAGCCAACAACTATAAAGCAAATGAGTCATGTACTACACTCCAGTTATAGTGTACAATTACAATGTGTATTTAAGGGCTATATTTCTTAGCTGGAGCAAAATCTATAGGCAACAATGGTATCTCTCCTGTATTTTTGTCTAACAGAGATCTAAGGAAAAATTAATTACACTTCTTTGACTGATTGTTATTCTGCTGAAGTATGGTTCTAATCCTTATTAACATTCTCTAAAGTCATGCATGAAATATGACTTTTGCACCACACTCTGTGGCATATGTTTTCTCTTTCCAGCGTATTTTTCAAACTATCTTCAACCCTCACTGCTGTTCATTATTTTAAGATAGGTTTAAAGTTTGCCACAGTCTCAAAACTGATCCCGTACAGAGCGTTGCAAGGGAAAAAAATGACACATCATTCTGCTCATGAACACAAATTGCTTCTGATTATTTAGCTTTGAATGTTCTCCTCATACTGTTTTTATTAAAAGCCCCAGTATATTTACTCTTGATAGTGTCTTCAATTAAGTTAAAAAGAGTCCCTTTTCTATAGCAGTATGTAAAGAAAATAGTTGTTACAACCGCAAAATTACCGAAAAAACCTGGTTCTAGTAAAGTACTACTTCAGTTCAACAACCACAGCACGAAGTTTGCTGTTTTCTTGTAAACTTTCCAACCATTAGATAAACAGTGTCTGTATCTTCACATAGAAAGCAGCACCCTCTCTTTGTTTAAGGACAGTTGTTTTCCTGCAGCTCTCTGCAAAATATGTACTCCATTAATCTGTGTATCAGCATGGAAAACTTGTCTATTCAGATCCATTTTTGACCAGTGCTGAGTAGGTCTTTGCTCCAGCAACAATTTTGGTAACAAATTGCTCAAGGACTTCAGCAGAGCGCTCGGGTTCTGTTCATTAGCCTCGTGAGCGCAGTTAATTTAAACTGTGACAAGGGGAAGGAAAGTTGTTACAAGTGGGATCCTGTGACTTCAGCACACATTGCACACAGCCAGGAATGTTTTCCTTTTCCTTTTATAAAATAGTGATTTAGGAAAATGGTCTAAGTTTAGCAGTTTCTGGAGCTTCTACTCTGTTGGCTTCACAATAACTGATTTTTCTTTTGAAAACATTGTCTTTTAGTGCTGTGATGTCACAGCCTAATATTATACAAAGGCGTAACTGGACTAAACATGTCAGGAACATGTCAGTAACTTTCCATAAATTATTCTGTCTCTTTGGGAAAACCCCTAATTATGTGTTAACTCATTTTCTACTTCAGAGAAGTTTTGTCTTGAACTTTAGAGTCCAATTGCTGGGGAGATTTTATTTCTTTTTTTTATTTCTTTTTTGGGGGAGGGTGTTACTGTATTTCTGCTTACAATTCTTTGTGTGTGAGCTATGACAGAGAATTGTAAGGTTCTGGCAGAAATGGGATGGCAGGAATCAAAGAATGGAATCAGATTTAAACTCATTTAGAAACAGTGCTGGCAGGGCGCGGGACGGGAACGTCTGCAGAGCTGCGCTCCTTCCTCCGCTGGAGCAACTGCCGAGCATCCCTGAATGGCTCCTTTACATGCTCTGGGCTGTAAAGCTGTTTGTGCTTTGAAGGCAATGGGGGTACGGAGGAAAGGACTGTTTGAAACATGTCACTTTGAACTGTGCTGGAGGGTCCCAGGGAGCTGGCCACCTCCGTCCGCCCCTGTTCCCTCAGAGGTCTGGTTCCAGTCTGCGAGTCCTGGAGCCAGCCCCATAGTCTGGTCAGGTGGCCCCACTGTGAGATGTCAGGCTGATAAGTGAAAGTAGAGACTTTTGAGTGAAGATCAAGAGTTTACTGCTTGAACTGCATCTCTTGCTATGTGTAACAGCTCAATATGGTAACAAAAGGGTTTTCCTGCCTGCAGAGACAGATGCTGCCTTTTCAAAATGTTGCTTTACATTTGAAGCCTCAGCATATGCTGTAATAAAGGCCATCCTGAAACTTCAATGGATTGAATCGTGAGGAAATTCAGAGAGGAAGAAGCTTTAGGTGGATCTGTAGAATCTTTTATGAACTAATACCCCATGAAAAAATGGGGCTATCAAGTAGGGGTCAGTCACGGCTCAGGATCAGTGTCATCTTGTGTGTTAGCTACGCTAGCATTCCTGCTGGGGCGACTGGGTAGGGGCACTGGGGCTGGGACGCCACTAAAACGCCCAAATCAGGTGGTGTGGAGGGGAGGGGAAAAACAAAAGAGAAAATCTCGAACCTACATTTTCTGCCTAAAGGTGGATCATTCCTATTAGCTGACATGCAGAAGTTCTGGAGGTACAGGACAATGCCACACTGAGCCCCTTGCTGTACCAAGAAGTGGTAAATAATCAAATCTTCCTCTTGGAGTGAATCCGTGTGTGCGCCCTGTATACTGAGATTTGGCAGGCAGATGCAAGCATTCTGCATCACCTTTGCTGCAGTTTTCTCTCTCTCCTCACTGTCTCTGTTCTTCCAGACAAGTCAGAGTTGCAGCTTAAGAAAGCAAGTGATCAGAGGCAGGGACGTTGTCCAAGCTCTCTCCCCGTGGGATGTTAGGGCGCTGCTCACTGTGAGCTGGGAAGGGTCAGAAACATTTCCCTTGGCTTTTTATTATGAAGCTGCTGTTTTCAATATGCTTTTGCGTCTCCTTTTTGAAACATTCTGGCCATTAAGCTTTACTTCTACACGTGTTTGTGAAAAACAAAAAACAAATTTGTTGGTTCTTCAGAGCGAATCTCACAGTATGCATCTAGTGATGCTGTGATGGCTAGGAACAGAAGCTGTCTAAAGCAATGTGTGGATGCAGCGTGCCGTGACTTATGGTGGATAATAAACAGTACAAATACTGGGGTTGGAATACAGAAAAT
>JANHGN010015624.1:0-10653 GCA_024605025.1 Megaceryle maxima
TTTTTGGTAATTATTATTATTCTTTTTTCTTCCTGGTGTATATCTTAAAAGTGAAGCTGGGACCGGAGGGAGAGGGGTTAGGGCGTGTGTTGTTGGGGTTGCTCGGCGCGGGCAAGAAGAAACCTTTTTTTTTTTTTTTTTTCCCCTTTCCTTTCTTTTCTTTTTTTTTTTTTTTTTTTTTTTTTTTTTTTTTGGAGTTCACTTCGGGCTGGTTTTGTTCGCTAAAAAGGAGAAAGGAGCCGGAGAGCGGTGTCTCCATGCTGGATTACAACCAGCCATAGTGCTGCTGGCTGCTGCTGCCCCTATGGAGAACACAACCGCGGCAGCAGCGCTCGCCACCCTGGGCTCCACCGCTCGCCCAGGCTCCCCCAAAAAACCCCACCGCACAACCACCCCGACCCTCCCGACCACCTCTGGCAGCATTTTAGAGCGGATTGGCTTAATCCTGGCAAAGATTTGGGTTGAAACGGTGCCTCTTTCTCCTGCGTTTGCCTTTGTTCTCTTTTTTTTTTTTTTTTTTTTTTTTTCTCCCCTCTCTCCCACTTCTTTTCCTTCCAGATGGTTGTGCAATGGTAATTTGGTGCCATTAGGCGGCGCAGAATTTGAAACTGTCCTTGAAGGAAAGCGGGGAAGGGAATTCACCACCATAATTAGTAACTTTAGCTCGGTGGGGGCCTTCACCGGATCACCCCCTTTTCCACCCCCCCCCGCCTTTCCTGCCGCCGCCAGTCTCGAACCCGCGGCCCACGGGGAAGCGGGGCCGCTGCGAACGCCGCAGCGCGGGGGGCTGAGGGGACGGGGACGGGGGGTGGCCCGGGCCCCCTCCCTTCCACCTCTTAGCCCCCCGCGGGTGAATGAGGTTGGGAATGGTGGGGGGAGGCCATGTCGCCGACATTGTCCTTGGCGCGCTGTTTGACGACGACCTTGTTGTGGGTAGGTAATTTGGCGGGAACTTTTTAAACGCGGTGACGTCGTTTCAGCGGGTCCCGAAGCATTGTGGGAATTGTAGTTTGGGAATGGTGGTGGGAGGAGAACGTTTGTCTGAGGCCGCCATCGAACCTGCCCCTTTATCTCCGGCCCGTGGTAGGGAGGCAAGAGCCGTCTTCTCACTTCTCTCGCTTCCCTTGCAGGCTCCAGCTGAAGGCGAGGCAAAGGAGGAGGTAGGAGCTGTTTCCTTGCTGCCTGTCCCCCAAAACTTCCTCGGTACTCCATATAAATCACAATTGCCCCCTCCCCGCTCCGGTGCCCTGCAGGGCTGGGGTTTAGGGTGCCCAGACCAGCCCCTTGGGCTTGAGGTGGGTGTCCTGGCTGCAACTCCACCAGGCTGAGGCTAAAATTCCATTGGTTCCAGTGGGAACGTGTCTCCTGTAGCCTTACAGGTGGCAGAGCCTTGATGGCACAACTGGAAAGAAAGAAACTTGTGTCACCACCTCGGTTGGTTAAAAGGGCGGTGGCATAAGGTGACAACTCTCAAACTCTTTGTCCTTCTGGGAAGTCATGCCCATAATTTGATAGCATCATGGAATGTTCCAGGTTGAAAGGGACCCAGTAAGGATCATCGGGTCCCAACTCCCTGTTCCTCGCAGGACTAGGGGGGGGATTTCATGAATCCTAGAAGCCACTGGGCTTCGTGAGGTAGTGCGTGTGCCACGTTCTTTTGGGCTGGAGTTCTGAGAAAACACTGCTTTTCTGTGCTCTCCCAAGTTCAGTGACGCATCTTTCTTTACGCAGCCAAAGAGAAGGTCGGCTAGACTATCCGCTGTGAGTATCTTTATTTACTCTTCTGATACTACATCCCACGGGATGACAAGTTCCAGGGGACAGTTCTAAACTATTTGTGTGGGTTGCTTTTTTTTTTTTCCACCGATGCTGTCAAAGGCACGATTGGAATATTGCAATATTTAAAAGTAAAAATCCTTTTCTGTGTTTCCAGTCCTCGAGTACCTACACATTACAGGCTTAAGTAGACGTTTCACATGAGATACAACAACTCTGTTAGGTAACATTCCATCTGGACGCACCAGTATCCACAGTCAAGGAATATCAATTTCAAGATGGGGTTGTTCTCTGTGGGTCTTCTCCATACAAATACCTGCTCATAGCTCTATAAATTACCCGCTCTCTCGTCATACTCGTGATTTTGCCCATCGATTTTGCGGGTAGGATGGGATTTAAGAGGGGGGTAAAGCTGTTGTTAAGCGGTAGGGTTCAGCCTGAAACAGGTTCTTGGGATCCTTTCCTGCACTTGTGTAGTGCCCCCAGCCCTTTTTTAGGTTGCCTTGGGAATGCCAAGTGGGTAACAGTTGCTGTTTAAAAAAGAAAGTGCTTAATTTTAGTGGAAGTGAAGATGTGAATTCATACATAGAGTTATGCCCAGTTGTTAATACCTTTCATTTTTGACATGCTCTTCCCTTCACAGCAAATGGTAACACCCACAGTAACCATCCACTCGCTGCTGGTGTTGGCATCTCTACCACAACCACCGCCACATACACGAGGAAACAAAAAGTTCGGATAACGAAACTCACTGGCCTGTCCCTGACATTTGCTCCCTTGCACTTCAGAAGGAAGCAGACAGCCCTAAACTATTTTTTGCCTGAATAGTTCTCAGAATAGTTTTCACTTTGCTAAAACATTTCCAATGTTCGACCGACTCTGTTTCTTGACTCTCTGTCTTATGTGTGTTTTATACAGAAACCTGCTCCGCCTAAACCGGAGCCGAAGCCCAAAAAGGCAGCACCTAAGGTAAGGGTTGGACATCTCTTAAACTGAAGTTATGCTTTTCTTTCCCAAGATATTTATAGCTGGGGGGGTGGATCCCATCCACAACTGACCATTTTGGGTTTTCCTTATTTTCTTTAAAGATTTAAGATCAAATTGTGGCAGTTAAAAGAAGGTGAAAGGTAGAAAGATCATTTCATCCAATTCCCACCAAAGGGATGTGGTGAACTGAGGAGATTTTGAGCTGGTTGTAGTGAGGCTTTACTGGTTGCCTTGCAAGGCTGTTGTGAAGTTGCATACGAAGCTTTGTTGGGAAAATGATGCTTTGAAGAGAGCTCAGAGAGTCAATTAGAGACAGCGTTGGAAATCGTGCTTTTAATTCCAGCGTCTTGCTGTGTTTTCATTCAAAGGCACTTTTTTTTTGGTTACTTACCACTTTATCAAATTCTAATCACTGGAGATAAAGTTCCACATACTGGATATTTTTGGAAGTGTCAGAAATATTTGCAGATCTGACAGTATGGTTAAAAAAGAAACTATTTAAAGCTCCTTTTTGCTTTGGAGCAACAGTTTGAAATTTCAAAGGGGACGGTTCTGCAATCCATGATGTATTTATCCCCCCCTTCCTGTCACAAACTTCTCAGGCAGTCACAGTTCACAGTGCTTTTTTTAGCTGGAAATATTCAGATTGTATTAGGATTTTGCAGCTGGGAACAAAAAAAAAAAAAAAAAAAAAAAAAAAAAAAAAAAAAGAAAAAAATGTGGCAAAAAGTCCCAAAGAACTTTATTGTTCTTTTTAACCTGTTCCCATCGTTCATTTTCTACTCTGGCCACGGGGCAAAGCACAGGGATGAGATGAAGGGGTTGACAGGGAACCAGGAGTTCTTCTCTGTACCTCTAGAAGGCCTGGGAATTCCATATGGCACCAGCAGACTTCCAGAGGATGAAAACTGTTCTACCTCCAAGTCCTGCTCTACAGAGCAGCAGAGGTGTCATGAGAAACCGTCCGGAGGGAGAACACTGCTCGTTGTTTTGGGACACCCTGCATCTCGGCTCTGTAATGTCAGGTTGTGAATCATCTGCAGCTGGATTTCTAGATCCCATTCTGGGATTCCTGAGAGGTCTGGAATTCCTGGGTTCAGCCTCTGCCGCTGACTCACGCAGAGGTCAGAGCAGTTCCATATGATGCACGTTGTTGGTATTTTCTTGTTTTGTTTTTTTTTTTTTCTTCAAGTTTTGCTTTTTTTACTCTTACAGAAAATCCCAGGGTTTAATAAAAAAGCTGGGAAAATAAGTATTTGAAAGTTAAGGACTGGAAGTGACTGTCAAAACTTAGTTTAGCCCCTTCCTGTATGAGCCGTATGGTGCAGTCTCCCTCAGGACTCACACATGGTTTGGTTCTGGGAGCAGTGCCTCAGTCATTGCCCCTCAGTTGGACTTGGAAGGTCTTGGTCCTCTTGTTTCTAAGGTGCTGGTTTGAAGCCAGGGTGCTTGAGCTGCATTTTTTGGCCCTTTAGAGCTCCTAATACTGGATCAATATCTAGGCAGAGGGGGATGTAATAAGAATCGTGCAGGCAGCTTGAATTCTTGTCCCCCCAAATGCTTTACTTTACAGCTTTCAGGTTCTTTCAGTGTTTAGGTGGGTGGGTTTTTTGTGTGTGTGTGTGTGTGTCAGAACAGATTTCACCTTTTAAACTTTGCCCTAGTTGAAAAACATAGAACTGGGAAAAAAGTGTTATCACTTTATAAAACACTGAATTGATGTTGCCACCTGTATAGACAAGTTGTCTGTTCAGGAAAATGAATGCAAGGGTATTGGCTCAGAAGCAGCTGAGAGGATGGAACAGGCTTGGAAATGGAAAAATAACGTTGTCTCCTTGGGTAATTTTTTTTTTTTGGACTCGCTCCATTGTGGAAGGGGGCTCTTGAAAGTTGGAGCTGGACTGTTCAGCCAGCGGAGGGGGAAAAGAGGGAGTGGAGATGTAGTCTTCTCTTCCCTCCTCTGGTGACTCTTTTCCTTCTCTTGGGAAGAGCCACTTTGTATCGCTGCTAAATCAGTCCCCAGAGAGGAGCAGAGGTGGGCACAGCCCAGGAGAAGGGGGCTCCTGGCACCATGTTGTAGTCGAGTTGCCCAGGTGGGCTGAAATCCCTCAGCAAGGTCAGACTGGGGAGTGGGAGGTTGGAGAGACCCTCACCCGTTCGAGCTCTGCTAACCTCCCGTCTTCACTTCTCTGCATTACGACGGGAGTCGGTGTTCATTTGGGTGAATTTTTAACCATCGTATCGTGGAAAAATCAGGTGGCTTTGCCCCTTAACACTCTGTATCTGAGTTTACCCTCAGCAAGCAGCTCGTTTGTAACGCGAGTTCCTTTTGTACGCTAATGAGCGAGGTGTTGAAACAAGGAAACAATAAATACTGACATAAGGTACACACCTTTTGTAACTTCTCGTCGCTGAAGCAGCTCCATCTTCTGAGTAGATACCTATATATGCAGTAATTTTCTGTTTATCTTCACCTGCCCGTGAGCAGTAACTGCAGATATTTACGGTTCCTTTGGGGGCACGAGGTTAATCAAGCGAGTTACTTCTTGGCAGCAAGAGGCAGATCCTCGGAGGTGAAACGAACACCGTATCCGGGTCGGGATCTGACCTTGCCACATAGAAAACTTACTGTGGACATTGTAGCATCGACTTTTGTTTGGCTTTAGCCTGGTCCGCAGATAAGAAACTGAGTTTAAATAATAAATCCAAACTTCTCGCTGTTCCTCAAGTGCTCCTGTTGAGCCCCCGGCTTGTCCATCGTACAAATGGTTTATTATGGTAAGGAATATTTCTGGCAAGGCAAGGGGAAGGTCCTTTGACTACAGCTTTGTTGCAGCTTTCTAAGTAGGCATTAATAGCACCTCTGAAGTATTGTGGTATTTCCACTGGTTGTAGATGTTCTTTTTGTTCTGCGGTATGCCTTTCAGCGGCGGCACAGCCACACGGGCCAGTTCAACATTTTTTAGCTAATTTAATTGAACGCCCATTTAAAATAGGAATTCTTTTAACCCCAGGCACTGCTGGGTTTATATTATTGGCTTCCCAGTAGCATATTCAGGAGAGAACAGAAGGAAGGCGCTTCTCCTCGGAAACTTTGCGGTAGGAAGTTCGGGCGTGCGGAAGCCGGTTGCGTAGATGGGTTTTAAAGTTGGGAACGCGCGTCCGCAGATGTCTGAGGTGGAAATGAAGCACTTAACCTAAGCCTCACGGTCTGCTTCCTTCACAGAAAGAAAAGGCAGCAAATGATAAAAAGGAGGACAAAAAGGCAGCAACAAAAGGGAAGAAAGGAGCCAAAGGCAAAGATGAAACTAAACAAGAGGATGCTAAAGAAGAAAACCACTCTGAAAACGGAGATACCAAAACTAACGAGGTACTTTAGCTACAGTAAACAGGGGAATAAACCCAGAGGTGTCGGTCGTGCAGCTGCAGCAGCAAACCACCTTGTCGGGAGGTGGTGTGTCTCGCTGCCAGCCCCTAAAGACAGACCAGCCGCAGTATCTGCCCAGGGCAACTGCCAGGGAGAGCCTGAAAGGACAGCGAACTCCTTCAGACCCCTGCTGCTGCGTGCTAGAGCCCTTCCACAGGTGGTCTGTGCTGGCCCAGTGTCCCTCTCGGGGCTGGCGCGACAGCAGTGCAGAATCTGTGGGGAACCATAGAGCTCAGTAAGATCGCGCTCCAGCCCCGCGCTGACTTTGCATCTCCTCCCTGGACTGCTGGAGTGCCTCTTCTGCTCAGCACGGGTTGGTACCGGGCCAGAAATCTGGTTTTGAGCTTTACACCATTCTTTAAAACAATTCTTCGCCTCAGAACAATTCACCAAGAGATCTGCAAAATAAACTTGCTCTTGTCTCTTGATCTGCGAGCCTCTTCCTCACAGGTTCGTACTCTCAGCTCCTTCCCTAAGAGCTGCCAGTTGCTAGGACCAGCTCCAAGCTTCGGCCAGCTCCCGACGGCCTTTTGGTGGCAGATCTCTTGCTGATAGCAGAAGCGCAGCGTTTGCTACGGGCTCCCTTTGCCCTCGTAGGCACAGACCAGCCTGCTGTGTTCTCTGTTGCTTTCTGCATCTCTCCTCCCGTGTCGAGTGTCGTTATCCAGTTAGCGGGTCGCTTATTCTTTCATTTTTACACCTAATTCAGGAGCTTCTTTGCTAAAATTTAACACGGGGGTTGATGTTCTTCAAAAGCGCTTTGCTAGGAGCTTTGCAAGTCCGCTGTGTTCAAAAGGAAACAGCAGAGGTTTTGAGGGAAAGGGGGTGAGAAGCGACCTCCCCCAGGTTCGGGCAGTTGACGAGGATCGCTGTTTTCCGTGCGATTCTTACACTTCCCCCTGGCTCACGGAGCTGAGGACTTGAACTTTTCCCTAGCGCGTGATTGATCCTTGTCTAAAACAACCTTCTAAACTTCTGATTCTCCGGAGTCACTTAACATTCCCAAACAAACTCCCATCCATTAACGCCGGCCTGCGGTTGAATTATCGCGCCGGCGCGTGGCCGGTTCCTGTAGTAGCTTTACGATTCGTGTCCGTGTCCGTGCTGACAAACTAGTCTCTCTTTGATGCTTGTGAGAATGGAATCCGATCAGCATTACGAATAATATTTTTATTCTTCCCAAACACTTTTATAGGCACCAGCTGCTGAAGCATCTGATGATAAGGAAGCCAAGTCCGAGTAACGTTAACCCTGCCCTATATCTCCATCATTTGGTATCCGTACCTCCATGCTGTATTGTTAACAGAGAGGAATATTTTTATCAACTATTTTATAAATGCAGGTTTTTTTAGCATGAATTTAATTATGGAACATCTTCATCTCGGTTACTTGGGAATGAAATCCCTAACAAACAAAACAACAGCAACAACAACAACAAAAGAATCATCGTTTTTAAATTTTGTGATTGTAATAGTTTGTATGGTACATGGAAAGAATAAGTGGTGGTAGCTTTTGACTTCTGTCGGTGTGTCCCTTTTTGTGTAAGTCATGCTTACAGACTTCAGATTTTAATTTTTATTTTTGTTTTGTTTTGTTTTGTTTTCCCTTGTATGTGTTGTATGGTTTCTTAAAGTGGGGAGGTCTCAAAACAAATAACCGTGTTAAACATTCCAGTGGTTCTGTGGGTTGCTTTTATAAAGAAGGTGAGCTATTTTCATGAAAAACCTAAGAGCTGGAAATCTGTTGTTTCCCAAATGTAATTTTATTTTGTCAGTTTTGAAAAAAAAAAAGAAAAAAAAAAAAGAAAAAAAAAAAAAAAAGAAGAAGAAATAAATAAAAGTGTAATCATGTTTTTAACTGAAATACAAACATTTCTTTTAAAAGGGCAGGTTGAGTTGTATGTACCCACTGTTAGGAATTTTGCTGGATTTATCTTAATAAAAAAGACTCCTCAAAAGCTGATTGTGGTTTGTTGCTTGTGCTGCTGGAAAGTTCCCAGGTTCCGGGAGAGCTGCAGTAGAGCAGGGCAGCGGGCTGAGAGAACCTGTGCAGCTTTAGGCCCTTTTCTTCTTCACTTGTCTCAACAAAAATGACTTTGTGGGCCAGCAGCCGACATGGGGATAGATGATTGCAGAGGAAACGTGTCGGCTCACAGAGCTGGGAGGGCTTCAGGGAAGGCTGGCCCTGAAAACTCTCGTTACGCGCTCAAGTAGAGACGCGTGGGTGGGACGCTGGGTGGTATCCAATCCACCCTCAGCATTATAGATGGGATTATAAATCCAGGTTTTCTTTTACGTGCCTATTAACTGATGGTTGGGGAGGGGGGGGTCTTTCCTCTTCAAAACAGCACCGAAGCTCAGAGACTGCCACGTTTGCCTCACCCCCTTTGTGGTGTAAACCAGTGTTTCTGTCGGTGGGGGGATGTTCGGAGCCCTGGTTAAGTGCATGCTCCCATAGCTGTTGTTTATTGGTTTCTTCTTGAAACCTGTATCACTCACAGTGTTTTCTTGGGCTCACTTGGCTTTCCCTGGCATGATAACACATCTGTGTAGAGAAGGGCTTTCTGCTGGGAAACTGTCTGGGCCAGGCAGTCGTTAAATGGGGGGTTAGTTAGCACTGGATTTTACCTCGCCTCATTTTTGTTGTTACACCTATTCTGTGCAAATCCTTCAAGGACACTTCAAATTTTCCTCTTAAAGCCTGTTTTTCTATAAAGTCTCTTCCCACTGAGGACCAAATACATGATCTATTTAATAAGAAGAAAAAATGTCTGCAATGCAGAACCCTTATCTTTTGCATTAAATTGTTTCGTGGCCCAGAAATGTGAAATTCCAAGAGCTCGTGTATTTTATCTCATATCCAAAACCCAACTCAGCATCTCAGGGCGTAGTGCCCGGTATTAAATGTGCGTTTCAGAAGCAGTACCCTGGGGCACTGGCTACTAGATGATGGTTAATGTGGATTTAATTTTCAAGGCCTAAAGCACGGGGGATTCTGATTCCAGCTGCACCACTTTTCATTCTGTAGAGCTGCTCTCTGAAAGCATCGGGGTCAACTGAATGAGATGTTCCTCAGCAGTGAAGGTTGACATTTTTGCCTCCTAGGATTGTTTTCTGTGGGATGTGCAGATCGTTGTCTGGAAAAATTAGGGTAAGTTAGTAAAACTGGGGAGCTTCTGCATGTCCTGGTTTGAAGAGACTCCAGCAATAGCTGAAATACCACCCTGATGCTTTTGCAGGTACTTCACAGAATATTCATGGGTGGAAAGGGCCTCCTAGATCACCCAGTCCAACCATACCCATAACATTTGCTGATTTCAGCCTGCTTTTGAGTAATGAAAGGTCACTAACGAGCACAGCAGTGTTTGGACACACGGGTATGATTGTTCTCAGGTTGTGACTGAACACTGCTTGAAGCTGCTGAGCAATACCACTGGGCCTGTCGCTGCTTCAGGGAGAAAATGCATACTGGTATGAAATGGTTTGTGCTTGCATATCCCCCCCCCCACCCCCAGAGGCTTCTCCAAACAGGGTTGTGAACAGCAAATCCGGCTCGGCTTGGAAGGTGAACTCCTCCAAATCTTGGTACCACTGAACCATTTCTCGTTGGCTTCAGCCTCCAGTCGCTGAACGTTTCGAGCGCTGCTGTTTAAATACCAGCAGCCGCTCTGAGTACGGTTGGTGTTCTCTCCTTAGCAAAGGGCTCATCCATATGCTGAGGGGTAATCAGCCCGTCGTACGCTAATTGAGGTCATTCTGTCTGCCAAGCCGTGTTTCTCCGTTTTAATACAGAGGTTGTTACACAGAAACATAAAACTGAGTCTTTGGTTTTGCTTATTTCTTCCTTTTTCTTAGTGCCAGGGCGAGAGTTGTTCTTAATTCTATAACTATTGTTCTAATCAGATTCCTGTTTCAAATAAGCACGAGAAAATTGCTTAAGAACTTTTCAGACAAACCTCCTTGCTCAAATTCCTAACTTGTCTGAGCAGTGGGGTATGGAGCGAGTTGCACAACGAACCAGCTCGCCTGCCTTCGGCCGCGTCCTCCTCATCCCTTTGGTCCTGATGTCTGGACACGGAAGCAAAGGCCGGCTCCACATCAGCTCACGTGCACTGCTTAGGTTATTCTTGTCCGAAAAGTTGAGGTTTCGAAGCAGAAAAGTCTGCCCAGTCAGCTGGGTGGAGCTGCTTTGGTTGGGATATGTGGAGAAAGCGCCTTCAGCGAGATGCTGGGCTGGCGGTTCTGGGTGCAAGCAGCACATGTTGGCCTGTTCTGATGCTGGTTATGAGAGATCCACAGCATTGCCAGGCAGGCAAAATCATAGTTGGTCATAACAGCTAGAGAGTCACAGAGTCCCAGCACGGCGGGGGCTGGAAGGGCCCTCTGAAGATCACCTGGTGCCACCCCCCTGCTCCACCCAGCAGGGTCACCCAGAGCAGGGGGCCCAGCAGCGCAGGGTCCAGG
>JANHGN010015625.1:0-23746 GCA_024605025.1 Megaceryle maxima
TTTGGTCCCGTGTTATCTTTCAGTCCGTATAAATTTCCCAAGAAAGGTTCATTGTTATTTTTCTGATAAAAAAAAAAAAAAAAAAAAAAAGCTTACTGAGAAATATCAGATAAAATCTGGTCCAGACATATCAGTCCTCTTCCCAGAAGAGAATCTGCACCAGCAATCAACTTGCACCAGCCTAATCTCCTAGAGAAGAAAGTGCCTTGCAAAGTTACCAATAACCATTTTTCCTACTAGTATGTGGAAGCAAAAAAACCAAAATAGATAGGAACTTTAGTTTGACACACCAGGTAAACAGAAATCAGTTTGTGTAATATATTCTGCTTGACTACCTATATCTCATATGAACAGAACAGAGAAAAGGGAAACAAGGAGGGGACAGATGTTAGAAAGATACCTTCTGAGTCATTGTGGAGTGAACAGGAAGTCCTGATGATTCAAGATTTGGCACTTTCCCTTGCTGAACCCAATGACACATCCTAGCTCCAGGAGAAACTAGGCTGTAGGAAGTTCTATCTTCTGGCTGAGATAAGAGACCTGTGATCTTCCTCTTCATCAATGGGGAGTTCAGTGGTATTTTTCATGAGAAAGTAAAGCCCCATTCATAGTATCCTGACCAAGACTGGGTGTGGAAGTCTTCACCATCTCAGTTTCCAAACTGCAGTGATATCTCTCCTCATTTCAAATACATCTTGCTCTGTGACAGTGTGCACATACATTAATCTGTTAGTCTATTTGAGGAGCTTGCTCTCTTGGTCATTAGGACAAGTTACATTTATCCCTTTATTTATGTTACTTATAGCCTTATTTTTCTCTGTCTTTCAACTGTCGAGATGCAGAGCCACTTTCATTGCCTCTCTGTGGACAACACCGTTGTTTGATATGTGCATTTATTTTGCTCCAGGTAAAGTCAAATCTGTGCTCTTCTAATTTCCTTTTGGAAAGAAAAGTTAATGGGAGGAGGATTCCCATGATCCCCAGTCTGTTTTATAGATGCTGTGGATATCAACTATTGGTAGGCAATGATGTTAATTAATAATGGTGACCATTTCTCTGCTGATCATTTTGGAGCTGTCCTCTGCTATTGTGCTTCTCCAGCTGTTCCTCCTCCTCTCCCCTTCCCCTCTGCCCATCTCTTGGCATGTGACCATATGTCCCATTTGCCCACTGTCCAGGTACCTTTGGGGAAGCACAGATGTGTCTACAAGCCCAAAATCCTTCTGTGACTTGATGAAAGTGTTCCAGCAGCAGTGAAAATTTTATATTTTGTAGCCAACTCCACAAAAAAAACATGAAGGGCTCTGTATGGCTAACTCATTTAATTTATTAACAGGCAAAGGCCTGTAGCAGAAGCAGCTAAAGGATTTCCAGTCGGCTGCCACATTAACCAGGGTGTCTTGCTGTGGATCTGTTGAAATTGCACACATAGCAGCAGTCACGGTTGTTGCACTGGTGAGCTAAAGAGGGCACTTGAGGCTTTTGAGGTAGAGTCCCAAGAAAGAACTAACATATGGAAAACATGTAGACCACCCCCAGCCTGCTGGCTGTTGCAGGCCTCATCCCCACCACCTCTGCCAAGCCTGGCCATAGGAATGATGTCAGTGAGTCGCTCTATGGGGTTCTGGAGTGCAGTGAAATGCACCCAGTGAAGTCTGTGATGACATTTTCAGTCCTGGAGGGTTACACGACCATGGATTGTACCCATGCCTATTCTGTTGGATGCAGATCTGGCAGCAGGACCCTTCAGCTCCTTGAATACAACTCATTATATCTGGGAACAGAGCCAAGGGGGAACGAAGGATATTTCAACTGGTGTGAATCCCATCTGCATGCCTGCTTTGCAGCACAGGCTTTTGTAAATACATTGTCCATGCCTCTGTGCTCTCTACTGAATTTATTTTTTTTTTTTTTGCTGCAGGCGGAGGCCCATGTGGGAGCTGGGGACACACCTAGGACCACTGATCCTCTGTGACCAAGAAAGTTGTGTAAATTCTGAAGCTATCAGCCACTGGGCTGCATCAGACACCTTCCAGGTACTGCTCTTCACAACTAAACAGTGGGAGCAGTGGTTGCTGTGAGTCCTTCAGCAAGGAAGGCAATAAGCCTCTGCTCATCTTCCTAAGCAGTCACACAGTCTGTGATGTACTCTGGCTGCATCTGCTGGGGAGCTGTGCTGCAGTGTGTAGATGCCAAATGGTGAAGACCTTAAGACCAGGCAAAGCTTTGAGGAGAAAAAAACCTTACATTAGAGACAATGTTATTGTAGATTCAAATTGGGTCAAAGACTCCTCTGCCATCCTTCTGAGATGTACTTGATGTCAGATCCACCTGGCATTGAGCTGGGTGAGGACTATGTGTCCATGTTTTGAAGGAGTGATGTGTATGGATGAAGCCAGCCCTGTTTTTTACTTTATCCCTAGGCACCTACAGCCCCTACTGGGTTCAGTGGGTGTAACAAGAGCTCTCTCAAACGCTTATGCCACATGACCAGAGCAGGATTCCAGGTCTCCCCTTCCAGCTCTAGGAGATTAATTGACCTAAAGGATGAAGCAGGACCTTGGGAGATAGGACTGCTGAAATCATGTCCTAGCAGTGGGAAGGGGTGAGATTGGGTGGCCAGCAGAGGGGATGAGGAGCCAGGATTCATAGGCTGTAGCCCTATCTATAATGGAGAGTCTTTTTCTGATTATGGAGGTAGAGAATGTGGGTCAGGGCTTATCACTATTATGGACAAGCCACCCAGAAGCTGTGTTTGCCTTTGATTCCGGTCTGGGTTGATTCAACTTTTGTCTGAGGCGAGATCCAAACCCACTCCTTTCCCTTTGAAATGGTTTTCCGCTATTGGCATAAATGAGAAAAAAATGACTTCATTGCTTCCCTGAGTAAACAGATCCCACTCCATCCTCAAAAAATGAAAGCTGAGGATTCATTTTCCTCAGGATTCACAGCAGATGAATCAGAAAGCTGAACTTCTGTGTGTGAGACTGAGCTTGGCTGACAGGAGCAATTGAACTTAATGGGGACGGCAGAAGTGGTGTCAGAAGCTGGCACCTCCATACTCCAGGAAAGCAGGGTGTGCTGGACGTGAATGTGGCTGAGGAGGAGGGAGACCTCCAGCTCTGGGCCTCCAGATAGTTCATCTATTGAATCAGCTGGCTCTGGGGCTTTGCAAAACAGTGAGGGGCAAGGTTGAGAAAAAAGCCAAGAGTGTGCGTGTGTGAGAAAGACGTTTCACCTCTGGCAGTGGGTCAAAGGAGCAGCTATGTTACTGTAGCCCTTGGAGACATGCTTGCAAACAGACATGCTGGCTTGCACATGCACGCTCTTGCTCATACACACGTACCACTAACAGCACATGGAAGCAGCTCACAGAGGCCAGCTCTTGTCCCTGTTAATGGCCAACATCTGGCAAGGTAGCTGGGGTGGAGAGACAGCTGGGGCCAGCAAGCCCTTTCCCTGGTTATGCATGAAGGGAGGGCTGGGGGCTGGGCTGGGGTGGACTGGAGTAGGCTCATCTGTAAAAGCAACCTGCAGACACTCACTCCTGCTTTCTCTGTGGACAGCAAAGTGGTTGAGCACCTCTCTGCTTTTATTTTTTTTTTGTGTGTGTTAAAGAGCTACTGAAAGACAAGAAGGTAAAACCCTCAAACCAAAGCTCCCTGGCTGCACCAGGCCATAACAGCCAAGAAGGTTTTGCCAGCCCAGCCTGGCTTTGCCAAGAGACCTTAGCTTTGATATGGAGCATAGGAGCACAGATATCTTCAATACATGTTGTTAGGAAGGATTTGTTATGTTGATGAAGGGTGTAGACAGTGTGTGCGTTCGCCACACTGCTGCCTGCGATGGTTCGGCTCTCTGTGTGTTCCCCAAGGTCTGACATTAAGTGGGGTGGGGTAGAAAAATGCACTGGTAGGGAAATATGGGAAAACTTTGCACTTCTTAAGCTACAGACATTCTTCATCTGGGAAGCCTCTCCTGCTGAGCTGGGCAGCCGCCCCCCACCCCACTTCCTGGCATCTGCGCCCTGTTTCACCCCTGGAGTTTATCTGCAGGGGCCCAGGCTGGTGATGCTCACACCTTGCCCAGCCTGGAGAATCCCCATCCTCCCCATCAGAACTCTGGGTTGGTGGACAACCTTCCCTGTGTCTCAGCCTGCCTAAGCCCAGGTTGTGGCTACCCCAAGACAGCTCTTAGCAAACATATTAAAGGCTTTCTAGGCATCAGAGAAGAGATATTATCCATCTCTGCTGCTATCATACCCTCCTCTTGGGGAGTACAGGTAGGAGGGCTGTCAGAAGTGGGGAAAGAGATGAGAGTTATGAAAAGATAAAGGAAAGAGAAAGGGTCTTTTGTAAATAAAGAACATATTTCTGTGGATGTCATCTCTGCCTGTCTGGCATGGGACTATGGAGCAATGGAGCCTCGTTTCCTGTAGCTGAACAGGCCCATGCTTCCTTATGGCTGTACCCACAGGGAGGCCCTGTCCAACACACTGCTGAGCTGAGGATCCAGTGGAAGTGATGGGGGCAGTCAGGGTTAGGAACAGTGCCCTCTGGGGGCATGCACCTCAGGGTGTGGTGCTGGGCCTTGGGAACTGAGAGCCTCACCAGCACCATCTCTGCCAATAAGGCACTGCGTGATGAGGGCTCAGGTGAACATGGGAGTACCTCTCAACCCAGTGATGTCCTCAAACCAGAGGTCTCCTCCAGCTGGGGTCATCAAGGCCAAACTCTGCCCTGGGTCCAACTTCCAGGTTGACTGTGGACCACAGAGGAAGGCTGAGGTTAGAGTGTGGCCATGCATCTAGTTACTTTCTCAGATGTGCGTATGCATGGCACACCATCAGTGGACACAGTCCACACATCCTCACTTGCTCACCACTGACTCACCAGCAGACTGGGAAAATACAATCCTGCTCTGATGCTGTGATGAAGATGTAAGTGCTCTCTAGTATGAGTAGTGTACATGAGCAGCCAATCGCAACATTTGGCATCTGACATGGCTGGGTTGTTTACTCTATGATTGTGTGGAGTTCAACAGTGAATGACTCGGGGCAGATCTTCATAACATGCTTGAGGCTGTTTTGGGATGATACTCATCAGTTCTGAGGACACTGGCTCGACCTCCCTCCTGCTCTGTTCAAGCCCATCAGACGAGTGTTGGGTAATCAAAGCCCTAAATCTCAGGTATTGAGGAAACAAGGGAAGTCTTGTTGCATTGTGAGACATATATGCTAAGAGGGAAGGAATTCATCCTGGTGGGTGTTCGGCGGGGAGCACTCACTGAAGGCTGACCTGTCTGGAGCACCATGATGAGGCAGTGAGTGAGCTGGTAATGAACAAGGAACAGGCAAGGCCTTGCCACTATCCTTCCTCCTCACTGGATACTCCTGTGTGATAGCATCCAGACACAAAGCCCTGCTGAGGGGGATCCTCTGCAGGGGACCAGCCAGCTCCCACCTCAAAGCCTGGCAGAGGGACACCAAGTCCTTGCTCAGAGCTGGAGGAATAGCCTATGCAGCACACATGGGCTGGAGATTCCTATTGCCTCAGGAGGCTCTGGATGCTGACAGTGCTGCCAGTGGTGTGCAGTTGGGTCACAGATGTGCGGCTGCAGTGCACACTCACAACATGCCCATGTCTTTGCTGGTGGGTTCTGGAGAGAGCCCACAGTGAACTGAAGTGCAGGTGAGAAACTGGTATTTCTGGGCTCTGTGACCCTTTCCTTGAAGGCCCATCTATTGAAGAAGCTGGTGCTGGCTGAGCCATGGAATCAGCAAGGGTGTCTTTTACACCTTTACACCTCACCCCTTTGCACTTGCTCACTTCAGGGCTTAAGGGACAGATAGCAAGGGGGAGATGTCTGGTCTCCTTATGTATTGGACTGGAAGGACCGACCTCTACCTGGTGAACAGATGGATCCTAGCCATGATCCCCCAGGCACTTTTGGGAACCCATTTTATAGCCTGTGGCAGTTAGACAGTTAGGAGGCTGTAGTGTGTTGCTGGGGTATGGTACTGTGACTGAGGCAGCTGCACCACTGTTCTCTCCCCTTGGCCTTTCACAGATGGGTGAGAGAAGAAAAGATGTCAGTGAAGGGAAAGAGGGAAAGAGCGGGGAGATACATGGACATCCTGACACAGGGATGAACTCCATGTTGACTGTTGACTGAACTCCTTGATGGGGCTGAAGCCATACACATTTACTGTCATCTAAAAGTTTCTGTCCATGAGTGATCCCAGGTTACCAACACTTCTTCTCCATGCTATTCTCACAAAGAGGACTCTCAGCCAGAATGATGGTCTGATCTGGTGTGGTGTTTATGCAGACAGAGCTACCACAGGCATCTGTGGCACAGCTGCCATGCCTTGTTTGCCTACCAACCTACTTGACTTTCAAACCCTTGGTGGCACTGGGCTGCTGTTCAGCTAGAACAGTGAAGAGGAGGAGTCTGGTCCTGTGCTGTGTCCCTTTGAGACGGACCATGCTAACCCTCTGTCTCTGCACTTCTGATCATCTTGACGGCAGGTGCCAACTGTCTGTCTTCAACCAGCACATCCCACTAACTGCTGCTTCTTCCTTGCTACTGATTCCCACCTCTTATTGCTTGGATCCATCACTGCCAGATGCAGGTTCCCATATGTTGAGTCACTGTGAGTGGCAAGAAACTCTAGGGTGGCCCAAGAGCCTCAATATCAGGCCTAAGGCAGATCTTCAGCTGGGGGTTACTGCAAGCCAGAGACACAGGGTAGTTTGGCATCTAAACTGCTATTGAAACTAACTCACTTGTCTCCGAGGTGGAGCACTGGGATATCTGGTCTGCTCAGGTCTGCTGTTGGCACACAAGACCATCTGAGACTGGGTCCTGGTTCAGGGAAATGGATGGCAAAAAAGTGTAGCAGAGATGCTGAAGCTTACAGAGATCAAGGGAAGCTTGGAAGCACCTGGATCCAAAATGTTGGGACCAAAACTCAAAGAACTTATGTGAGAGCATAACAAGAGATATATATGTTCCCAGGTCATCTTCTGACCCTCCTGTTTTGGGTAGGAGCTTTCTATGGCTTGCCACGTCTCTGAGGTGCTGAGTTGTGGACTGCTGGCTCAGAGGTGATTTTTATGCTAGTCTCAAACAATTTGTCAGGTGGCCACTGTAGAAATGTCTCTCTCTTCCTTAGGATCATGACACTCATCTTGTGGGGCTGCAGTCACAGGTCTGAAGGTTTGGTTGCTGTATAAGCCACCAGCAAGAATAAGCCCCTGAATGAGACACAAATGGGATCCAGGGATTGACCTCACAGGTGTGTTTTGTTCTTTGGTATCCAGGTCTGTCCTTATCATCTGGATCCAGACAGTGCTGGAAAAGAGGAAAGAGGAGCCTGGGAAATGGGAGAGGGGAAAAAAAAGGTGGAAAGAGGCAGGGATGTCTCAGCCTTGGGCTGGGGAGAACTAATGGCACCATTTCTCCTTGCTGGGTTATTACTTAGCAAAACAGACAGGAGCTTGCAACACTCCTGGAGGGAGAAATACATCTTCCTCTCACCACAGCCTCTCAGGCTCAGTACCAAAGGATGTGGTAGAGCTGTTTGTAGCCTGAAAGCCTTGGCATAAACGGTTGTCTGCATCATGGATGGGTGTCCAGGTGCATGACTGAGTAGGGGTGAATCTGTCTGCTGAGCTGGAGCAGTTGGTTTAATGCTCTCTCCACTGGTTATTAACTTGTTGCGGAGTCAAGCTGGCGTATCAAGCTTTGGGAGGTTTGGTGAGAGCACTTGTGAGGGCAGGGGGTTGCATTTAACCCTGCAGGTGGCAAGAACATTCCAGGAGGCTGAAATCTGCAGAGATAGCCCCATTCCCAGCCCAAATACTGACTGTGGTTTTCTGCCAGCATGAATGGCTCTGTGTCTGTGAAGGAGGAGGCGATGATAGCGCAATGCTATTCCCGGTGCTTCTTAGGAAAGGACTAGACAGGCAGAGGTTTCCCCCGCATCTGTGATGCTGTTGCGGGCTCCCCAGCTGCAGCCTGAGTCTGACGCCGACCTGATGAGGCTGTTCTGAGTCACACTGGCCATCTGCACGCTGCGCAGCCCAGCTCCTTCCCGAGGCACGCAACAGAGTTAGTGGTGTCCCTGCATGCCTTCATCAGCGCCTGCACGTCAACTGTCCCTCCAGCCACACGGCCTCTGAATCACAGGGCTCCAGTCCTGGGTGCGAGCAGGGGGATTTCCCAGTAACATTTGCGTGCAGAGAAGCCTCCTTGCAGGCAGCTGGAAATTGTCTCCATGGGCACATTTCTGAACAAGCCAGCACTGAGAATGTCTCTGAGCGGGTGGAAGTCCCTGAGAGGCTTTGCTGTGTTTTGTGGGGTCCATCCCTGCACCCACTGGTGTGGTGTCTTTTGCCCAAGCACATCCTTACTTTTTCTTGCAGTGTCTCAGAAGAGTGTCTCTGGAGCCCTCATATTGGTCACCTGCTGAGCAGGTGTGTGAAAAACCCCTGGGTGACTGGGGCTGTGTGGGGTTGTGACACCCCAGTGAGGGCCACTGCAACCCCTTTTATGGAGTGTTTGCTCCTCTGGGTGCTGTTGGTGTGGGCTTGGTGCAGGACCTCGGGGATCAGCAGCATGGTGCTTGCTGCATGCAGCCTTGCAGTGCTGCAGGAGACCTTTGCTTACCATCCTATCTCCACCATGGATTCTCCCTCCCCACCTTCTTGCCCACTTCACCCTTTTCCCTTGCATTTCCCAGGGAAGAAGCTCCTTTCACATATCCCGTGCTTCCACAGCACGTAGCTGGCATGGGAGATGCCGGGGTTGCAGGTGAGACTTGGTGGCAGCAGGGACCTGTCTGAATTTGACTCTGGGTATTTGAATGAAGGGTGCTCACTGCATCCCCTGTGCTGCTTCTCACTCACTGCAGATATGAGGAAGGAATATTTTAGCATCAGCCAGGCACGTATGCCAAACAAGCAGCCAGCAGAAAGGCAAATATTTTGGCTACCCCAACACATCTGTTTAGAAGCAGCTCAACCCCAATTTTAAACAAAATGGGGAAGAAAAGACGTTAATTGGAGACACACCCTTAGGAACGTGATTGCTTGGCTGGGGCTCAGCACTGGCAGCCTCTTCGGGAGATCATGTGTCACACAAACGAGACAATCTCCTAGGCTTTCTTTCGAGCCCCTTTTACTGGTGGAAGCTGAGGGAGGCTGTGCATGGCTGTGCAAATGCATTGGTGCTCTTGCAGGGGTACTTACTCTCTCAGCATCACATCTCCCCACTGCCCTACCCACCTCCCTGTTTAGCTGCATCCTTTTTCTTGGGAAGGACTCTGTCAGCAGTTGGCCACTCCTGTCCTGCTTCATCTTTCATGGGAAGGATCCTAAAACAGATCAGCTCTTTTCCAGGCATCCCTGGCAGCATGTGTGGGACTAGGATTATCAGATGGGGAAGAGCTGATCCCAAGTCTGTTGACAAATCCACAAAGATTCGTTGAAGCTTAGACACTGCTCTCCTGACAGTCTCATTTGGTTGACCCCAGACCTTGTTAATCTCTACTGCACCCAGAGGCAAGGCTGAAGAAACAGATTCAGATGCAAAACTGTGTGTGGTGTGGAGAAGTGAGGTCCCTGAGCTTCTCATCTGCTTCTCCAGTGACCTCTGCAGCCCTTTCTGAGCATAGTGGTGTTGCAGGTATGTGGGTTATTTAGAGTGAACCTGAGCTGTGGGCATGGCAGGATCCACATCCCCACTGATACACTGCTGTCAGCACGCTCGCTGCTATGTTAACAAGAGCCTCATGTGCCCCACGACACTGGTGTCTCCCTGCCCATCTTGTTCCTTAGAGCAGAAGCAGCACAGCCTGCCCAGCCACCTCAGTCTGGCATGTGGAGGCCTGAGATAAGGGCTAGAGGAAGGCCAGCCCTGCCCTGGCCACTGAAGCTGGGGACTCTCCTCCCTCTCCCTCTACCAGCAGAACAAAACACATGAGCTCAGGGGGTTGCTGGGGCCTAGGAAGGGGCATGAGGAAGGAACTGGCTGCCCCAGAGCCCATGGGACTCCCTGTGATGCAGCACTCAGCATGAAATGAAGTTCCCAAGGTATGGGCCCTGGTTTCCAACAGGGTGTCACTGAAGCCTCACCGACTGACACTTGGGCAGTGAGGTGTGGAGATGTTGCAAGGGATGTCCCAGCGTCAGCTGGGCTTCCTGTCCCTGCTGGAGCTGGCCATGCTCTGGGAGGAAGAAAGGCGATGGTTAACTGATACACTTTCATTATTCTTACGCAGCCTCCTTGGTCATATACAGCTGGCCTCTGGGATGTAGTAAGTACTAATGCTCGTGTCCTGGGCGGAGGCGATGGGGGCAGAGAGTGCCGTGGAGGAAACCCTCGGATTATGTCAATCAGCACAACTTTTTATTTTACAGATCACGCTGCAAAGCACTTCCAAGTATGAACAAACCTAAATGAAGACAGCTGGCAGAGGCTCTCATTGTCTAACTCCTTCCAGATGTGCAGTCATATGCTACAGTTTCTGACTAATGACATCCCCGAGGAAAGCCTTGGGGATGCAGCAGTGACAAGGCGAGTGAGGGGCACGCCAGGAACCTGTTGGTGGGCCGACAGCTCTGACTCCCCGGGGGCTGCTGCCTGGAGACCCTGGCTGGGGAGGCACCCTCTGCCATCCCTCTCTTCCCCTTGTGAGCAGCAGGGCTTGGCGGGTGGCATGGGGCTGCCTCTGCCATGCCGAGCACCCTAGGCAGCCCTCCGTGGGTGGGTAAAGCTACTCTGTACACACTGCAGTGTCCTGCAGAGATAGCTACTTCATGGTCTGGAAACCAGAAAACCACATTTAGTAGGATTGTACTGGAGCAAATTAGTGATGTTTTCTGATAATGAATTGAGGTTGAAGCGTTTACGCTCCTTCCCACTTGGGAGCCCATTCAGGTCTCCCTGCGTGATGCCTCTCTCTGCCGCAGAGATGTCTGAGAAATCGGTCTGGCTGGGAAGATTTGTAAATCCTGCTGCCTCCCCCTGATATATCTGTCCTGCACATCTCCAGTTTATGTTCCTGCATGTTCTGGGTCGTATTAGAGCTGTCCACAGTCTCCAGTGGGTTTAGTTTCCTCGCCCTGCTGTGGGAAGGGTTATGCTAGTTATATAAGGTGGGGCCTGGGGGATGCTTAGTGGCTTGGAGATGGGTCAGGAATCAGAGCAACCAGTGCCTCCAACCCCAGGTGGGAGATCATGTCCTCCCAAAATATTGTCTCCTTCATGCTGTCTTTCACAAACTGCAGCCAATGTGGGTCCAGGCTTGCTGCTTAAGCAGAGGACTCATTTTGGATCTTCATGTGGTCCCTGTTCTCCCCTTTTTCCTCTCCACACCTTTGTAATTAGCCTCTGAACTCTGGCTAATCCTGGGATTAGCATGTCATGGGCTATCAGTTAGGGGTCCCATCACCTCCTGTGTGTCCCAACATCCCTGACAAACTTGCAGGGGCATCCTGAAGGCTAGGTTGCCCCTGGGGTGGGAGGAGGCTCATAATGGATGAGATGGCAGGAGAGTGATGGGTGGTGAGAGCTAATCTGGTTGTGGCTGATAATTATCTCCCGGATCCCGGGAGCAGGGCAGAGGGGCACAAAGATCCCTAGAGGGGACTAGGGCAGCCATTTCAGCATCCCTACCTTCACCCCTTCTGCCAGACAGTGTGGGCTACAGAGGGGAGGAGAAACCTGGTGGGCCTTCAGTGATAAGTGTAAATGTCTCCTCTCTGCAGGTGAAGGCAAAGGATGAGCTCTTGACTTTTGGTGCAGCATTGCCTCCAGGACCTAGCTATGCATGTATTTTCCCTTGGGAGGGTGTTCTTGGGCAAAGGGAGAACTTGTTTATGGGGTTTATTCAATCTTAGTGTTTGGGATACACTCTGTGTCTGTGGGTGAACTCTCTGCTTCACTCTCAGCCTTCCTCCACCTTGTCCATGCCTCCCTGGAGGCAATTCACAGCTCCCAGGTGACTGGTTATCCAGGAGAGCCCCAGACAAAATCACATTTAACCTAACAGAGGTAGTGCAGTAACCTTTGTCACTTCACTTCTCCTTCAAGAGGGAAGCTGCCAGTCCTGATGAGGCATGCAGCAATACAGCCAATTGAGCCATGAGAGCTGCTTTTTAATCTCCAAGACAGCCAGCTGTGTAATGGACCACCATGGTGGGAATAACAGAAGTAGCAATGGACTCGTTCTGGGATTGTGACTTTATAACTGTGATGGTTGGTTCAAAGGAAAACAGACTGCAAGGGAAACCCTCACTGGTAGTGGCCAAGACATCCAGAATGGACCCTGGTGTCAATTTCCCTTAGCTGAGGTGTTTGTGCCTTCCAGTGGCTGTTTAAACCCCTTGCCCTAAATGTTTGCACCCTCTCCTTCTAGTGTAACTCCATAGGCTGCTCTGGAACACCCCTGGGTCTGGGTAGAAGGATAAGCCCAGAGGCTGGAGCAATTCCCAGTGAGTGCTTCCTGGAGGGGAACAAACCTCTGGTAAGGCACCTGGGCTTTCAGCAGTGTGGGCTGCAGCCTTCCTTCCTCCCTGGGGCAGAGGAGCAGCACTTTCTCCTGCTTTCACTGTGCTCCAAGGAGGTGAAGGGGAGGAGAACTGCTCTCTAGAGGCCACCTGGGGAGCAAAGAGGTCGGCATGAGCTGGCAGTTTGTTTGCACCTCTCATTATGTGGAGCTGGGAGTGGGGCTGAGCCCAGGGAGGTACAGGCAGGCTCAAAGAGGAAGTGGGTGATAAGCTCCCATCCCTGCTGTGTGATATGCTCTGTGTGTACAGGATGTTTGGTTTCCTATTGGTCCTGTCCAGAGGTGGTGGGGATGGGGAGATGCAGAGACAGGCTTTGCAGTTTCTTTAATCTGATGGTTTCCCTGCCTCTTTCTTCTACTTGCATGCAAGTTTGTGCATGAGGCATCTGAAGTGACAAGCTGGTGCACTGTGCCCTGGCACCGGTTGTGTTTGCAGGGTGCTGGGCTGCTGGTTGTTTGTCTCAGGAGTGACTCAGGTTAATGTACCCAATCCTGTCTAGACACAGGAGGATCTCCCTGGAAAGTGCTTTTGCACCACCTCCTAGGAGCTGATCTGGCTTTGTTCTGGTGAGCACTATGGGACAGTTGTGTGCGGATGAGAAGAGGAAAGTGGCTGGATGGTCGGGATCAATGTGAAGGGCAAGATTCACTACCTGGACACGAGAAAGTGCTTTCCATCTCTAGAGGCCACAGCATTGTTCTGGGATGTCTCAGCCAAATCCAGTACAACAGTGATGGCCCAACTGCAGCCATGGCATGTGGCAGACTGAGCTTTGGAGGCCTCAGCCACCCATAGCCCTTTCTCCAGTAGCTCTGCTCCCTGCAGTGCCTTAGCTTCTTCTGTCCCTGAGCTCCCCCCTCAGTTCCTGCCTCTTGCCTGGATCTCCTTTCCTGGACTGAGAAAATCCTCCCTGGAGAAGCACATCATCCTGCCTAGAAATGATCTTCTGCCACAGGGGATTCACCTGCGTGAAATGCCCATTTTGCCCATTAGCTGCTAGTGAGGGAACACGCAGAGTGAATCCAGTGGGGATAGGACCGTCCTGGGGCTAATGCTGAAGATACTGTCCCTGCACTGGGGCTTGTTGAATTGTCTTTTTCTGCCTGGAGGATTTCACAGAAGAGATGATGTACTCCAGGTGTGATGGAAAATTTTATTTTCACAATGCTGAAACAACACATATCCCGTGAGAGATGCAAAGTATGAGCATTGGAAGGATGAAGGACTGTGGTATGAAGAGACGTGATGGATATGCTTGAGTGCTCCTTCCACTCTGATCTGGGGGGCACCTGCCAGAGTGGGAATTATAAATTACAGGGGAGCCCTTCCCTCAAGTTGAGCAGAAGGATGTCCAAAATGATGATAGGAAACTGCCAGAGAGCAGCCCAAATGAGAGATATGTGGAGGCTAATAACTAGTGCAGGAGAGCTGTGATAGCCAGCAGTGAAGCAGGACAGCTGTGAGGAGGGGAGGCACCAGAAGAAGAACCTGGGCTTTGGGGAGCATTTCTGAGTTCATAGGACCTTATCCCCAAAAAGAGACTGTCTTCTTCCTGTTTTCATGGATGGAAGTTGATAGAACTGTTCATGGGTCTCGGTCACCCTCTGGCTCCCTAGCTGGAGTATGTGCTAGAGGGAAATCAGGGGGACTTTCCCATCTCCTCTTCCTAGTGGTGGTGGTGAAGGGGGTACTGGGGAGGGAGAGGTTAGGAAATACCATTACAAAGTGCAAGTACCTCCAGAGACATCAGACCCTGCCCCACCTGATTTCTGCAATATCAGGAAGAGCCCCAGGTGTGCACCCTGAGTGTCTGAGTGATGCTTTGTTTGTAAATACTATTTTAAAACCCCAAAAACATTTAAAAAAGGGTTTTGAGATGACCCTGGTCCTTGCACATGGTTGAGTGCTCGAAGAGCTCTGGGCTGCCCACAGAGCAGGATCTGGGTAATCTCCTGGCAAGCTGCTGGAGAATCCCCGGCTGCAGACAGGAAAATTGCTGGGAAGAGGCACTGCCAGCTTCTGTGAAGCACTTTCATTCATTACTGTCCAGGAGGGAAATGATCCTGGCAAAAGGCGGTGAGGGGATGTGTTTCATTCCCAGCAGAGCCAGTGGGGGCTGGTTTTGATCAGAAGTGATCTGGCGCTGGACCTCGGCGTGGCTGATAACAGCAACCTGACGCCCCGAGCGACGCTTGGCCCGGAGGAGGCTCGCTTGTGTTTGCATTTGAAAGGGCCTCCCTTGCTCCCGGCGCTTGTGGTTGAACAGCTTCCAAGGAGGCTTACTTCTCTCCCTTTATATCGGCGTCATTATTTTTTAATAAAGTTCCCTGATTAGCTTCTCAGGCTTTGTGACAGACTGGCCTGGGAATTAATTTCCTCTCCTCGGCCACTTGCAGTGGTTTCCAGGCCAGCTCAGCGTTGCGATTGGGAGAGTCAGCATGGTGGCTTCCAGTGGGGTGAGAGGACGTCCAGGACATCCACTGTCTCTGTCCCAGTGGAACAGTGTTCTTTGGGAGATGCCAGAGGGGCTGTGGAGTATTGGGGAGCATGGTGCAGGGAGTGCAGGCAAGGGATATCCACCTGTGGAGCAGAGCTGGCAGCACTCAGGAGGGGGAAGATGTTCATTGGAAGAGCTGAATGTGAGCAGCCTTGGTGCAGTGAGTCAGGACTCAGTGGCTCCAACAGTTTTTTGAGAGGAGTCTTGCATTGTGGATTAAATAAAACCAGGAAAACAGGGAGAAGCATAACTCTCCTTGTACATAATATGGGGAGAGAGAGAGTTTCTCTTCCTCTCCTTGACATTTTTTTCCCCTCAATTGCCTGTGAGGTTTTTCTGCAGTCCTCAGGTAGCACTGTTTATTAATATAAATTATGTTATTAGTAACAATAATTAAAACATTAGCATTAATATAAATGCATAGTATCTGTTGTTATTTGCAGAACTGAGGGCAGAAGGAACCAAAATCTGCATAGCGAGAGGACGCTGTGGATGCCATCAGCTCTTCTCTTTTTACCACCTTCTCCACTTTTTTTCCTCTTTCCAAAACCAAGAAAAAGCTTTCCCTGCCCTCCTTGGTGTTCTGAGGCTGCTGGAGGCCAGTGATGTGGGGTCCCACAGGAAGGTAGGTAGGCTGTAGGAGCCCACGTTGGGTTGCGCTCAGGTCCTGGATTGGCAAAATACCACAGTGACAAACATAGCTGACCTGAGGAGTCACTTCCAGCATATCCTGGGGGAATTTGGTTACTGTGGGAGGACAGGACAAGTTCAAGGCTCATTTGCCCAAAGTCCAAACAGGCAGGGTGGGTGTAGTGGCGTGAGTGGATTGGAGAGGTGGAGAGGCATGAGCAGAAAAGGCTTTGGGTTCCTTACCAAGGAGCCTCAGCCAGCTTGACAAGCATGCCCATGACCTTGGCACCCTTTTGGAGCATGCAGAGCATGACTATATCCCTGCTGGTATTTTTCTTCACAGAATGGTGAGGCAGCGGCACTGGCAGGAAAGAAACATGCCTCATTTGGAAAATGACATGTATTAGGGCCACGTGTTGTAGTGTCTGATCTTTCCAGGGAGAGGGTCAGTGGTACCTGGAGATGCCACAGGGCTCTTGTGTTTATGAGCTTTGATGATCAGCAAGCTCCTTACAAATGTGCAGTTATTGGGAAATAATTATCCAAGTTGCCCTGGCCACCTGATCTCCACTGGCTCTTAATCCTCAGTAATTCTCTTGTCTAGAGCCTGAAGACTCCTACATACTCCTGGTTACTAGCACTCTATGGGGAGGATGGAGGTGCTTACACCCTTATTCACCTTTTTCCTCTCTTCCTCTGCCATTCCCATTGGGGTGCTTTGCTCTTTCACTGTGTTTCTCCGCTGCAAGACCTCACCTCCCTGCCCTTCTTAGGTACTTGGCTGGCCTGAGGGAGAAGCCACCCATTGCTAGTACACATTGCTTTGCTTGCTTTCATTTGCTCAGGCCCTTCTCTTTCCAGCTGACGTGCTGAAGATAACATATCGGTTCCTCCCTTTGCCTTGCTCCCCTTTCCCCTTCATTGCATGTATTTCTCTTTCTCCATCCCTGTGACTTAAACTTGGCAGGAAATTCAGAGACATGCTCGGTCATTAAAATGACTACACCAAGGAAGGGTCAGAGCACAGCCTGAAGCGGTGGAGGGGGTGGAGATTGGCTCTCAGCTGATCCCCATCATTTCCACATCATCTGGGAATGAGATCCCTTCTCCCCTAGCAATGGCCCCTGGCTGGCCCCAGCAAACTGGCAGTGCTTGCCTAACCTGAGTGGGAGATGGAGTCTGCTGGGTCAACCTCCCTGATGCTCCTGCCCTGATTTTAGGGTTGGAAAATGGGTGGCAGCAAATGCTTTGGGTAGTCCTTGGGAGGAGGGATAAATGGGAAACAGTGTTTGGAGGTTCAGGGGTGGTTCTTGGGTATGTGTATGCATTGCAGGTGGGTTTGCATGTGCATATCTGTTAACGCAGTGGGATGCTGCTGAGGCCAGGTTACATGTAGCCATTGGTGTGCTCTCCATGGGCAGAGGTTTTGTCTTCCATTACTGCCCCATCCTTCCCTGTCTCAGTGCTGCATCCCTCAAGACCAGCCTCATGACCAGCTCTGAGCCCCAAAATGACAGGACAGGAGGCAAAACAGGGAGCAATTTAAAAAGTGTGTGGCCTCAAACAAGGGAGCACTGCGGCCTTGCTGGTAGCTCAAAATGGAGATAGGGACATCACAGTAGTGGGATGAATGGTGCAGAGTAACCCAGCTCTCTGGTGTGTCACAGCTTTCAGTCTCAGGTGAAGGGGGCACAGGCTGAAATGCAAAGGGGTCAAACTCCAGGCAGATGTAAAAGGGTGATTGTGCAACCCTCAAACCCAGACAAACAATAAAGTGCATAGCACATGTAATGTTTTTAATGATGAAGAAGCAGCATTAGCCAGTTGCTTTATACAGTGCCCCAGGTGGTGCTGTTTAGCCACTGGATCCAGGATTTGCAGAGCCTTCGGTCAGGGTCAGGTTCTCAGGGCTGAATGCCTGGCTGTGGCAATGGTGAGGAGCTGGACATGTGCAGTCAGGAGAACTCCATAGAACAGAGAATGCAGTGTGGTGCAGAGGTGATACTCTGCCCAGAGCTGCCTTGCTGGAGTTGCTGCTCTGATTGTGACCCTGCTACTGTTTTCCAGTGTATCAGGGAAGCAAGACACCATGATAGATGAGACCTCCTGTTTCTGTTTGGTGAGAAGCAGGCTAGCAATCAGTGACTGGGTCTGGCATGGCAAGAGAAGGGCTTGTGGTAGCTGACTGGACAATGTTGCCTTTATTTTAACTTCACCTTGGTGCACCTCTGGTGGCATTTTTACAGTGCAAAGTATTGGATTTGGTTGTACAACAGTTCTGGGCAAGGCTGGGCTTTAATGTACTGTGGTTTTGTTACTGCAGCTCCCTCATGAGATGTCTTTCAGGTAATGTTACAGCTTCCCTACAGGACAGTGCAGATGCCAGACATCATTAAGTCTAGAATACATGTAAGACAAAGCCACAGCTGTTTACAGCTAAGACTTCCTCATCTTGGGCTTGGTGGAAGTGAGGTGTGTGAGCAACCTGTTCAGAGCAGGTCTTTGGGAATCCCTACTTGGATAAGAGAGATCATAAGAATTACAGGAACAGGCAGTCTTTAGAAGCCATCCTGTGCCCTCGTTCTCCAAACACATGGATGTTGGCCAGACCATCTGAGGTTTGCTTGTCACTACTCAGAGTGTAAAAACGCCTCATGGGTTCCGTTAGGTAATCTCTGGTGTCCCCGACGTGGGGTCTTGGGCAGCCTCAGCTCCCTCATTGACTTCAGCCTACCACCAGCATGCTTTAAAGGAAGCCAAACTGGAACACTAGCTGCAATGGTCCTTGGAAGCCACTGTCTCTCGGGCGGAAAGGAGCTTTATGAGCGTTACTGGAAGCTGCTGTGGCTGAGTTACCAGAAATAAACCACTTCCATTTGAGGCCAAGTGCTCACAGGCCACTGTATTTCCCACTCCGGTAGCTGGGCCACCTTCCTAGTGCTTTTGCTTCTCAGCAGAGAGATATTCTGTAAATTCCACCCACTGCTCTTGCTGATTTGGGTGGGTGGTAATGAGGCAGGAAGACAAAGGTGGGTGCCTTGCCGAAGGCTCCTGTTAGCATAGATTTTTTTTTTTCTTTTTGTAGAAGTGCCTTTTCTGGGAACTTCTGGGTTTCAAAAGAAGTAGCAAGAATAGCTCCTTTTAATTCACAGGCAATTGCAGGGCTGGGGGGCAGGAGGTAGCTGGAATGAGAGGCCTCTGCCCACAGTCCGGGAGCAGAGTACGTGTCTCTGGAGAGGCACAGATGCCTCAAATGGAAGCTTTGCATGCATGGGGGTGGCAGGATAAGTGGCCCTTAGCCAATGCATCACCGCTATTCTTCTGCCTGTCTTTGATTTTAATTGAATGGCAAATATGACACATGAGCTACGTGTTAACCTGCTATACATCAGGAAGCACGGGGGCTGATGCCTACACAGCCCTCGGCAGCTTTCTTTTCCCACTGTCCCAGGAGAAGGGGGCAGTGGCCTGTCAGCTCTGGTCCCAGAGGCAGCTGAAACAAGGAGGGACTCGCTTGCTGCAGCAGAGGAGGGGGTCCTGAGCCCAGTGCTTTAATTACAAACCTGTGTTTGCTCCTCTGTGGGAACACCTGGTGATGAGGCAAAGGCTAAGAATGATGCAGGAATGTGCAGTTTCCATGGGGCTCAGGGTAAAAGTTGTGACTGCTACCACCTTTGCATTAGGATGGAGAATCATTTGACAATTCAAGACTCCTGAAAATTTTCCTCACTAAGCCTTTGAGCTTTGTGAAGGCAAAGAGACTGCCACCAGATCTTCTTGGCCAGTGGTGAAAGCTACTTTCTTCACCAGGCTTCTTCCTCAAGGGCAGGGGTTTTTGGTGGGCAGAGAGTGGCAAAGAGCCCACCAGGGCTGAGGCTGGGGACCTGTTAGCAGCATGTTCTCCCTGCTGCGCTGCAAACGCAGCCAGCCCCACCTGCAGTAGGACCCATGCACCGAATCCACAACCTTGGCCAGGATCCTAACCCCAAATAACAGAGCCAGTTGCCAAGCAGTGCCCTGGTTTTCTCCGCTAGAGTCGGGGGAAGGAATGTGAGTGGCTGTGTATCAAGGCTATTGATGCTGTGGTGCTGGTCAGTCCCTCTCAGAGCTGATTGCCAACCTCAGCAGGGGTTGGGAATGAGCATGAACCCTTCCCCAGGGTGCCATGTTGTCCTGCCTTGCATGTGCAGGGCAACGACCCCAGGCTGGGGAGTGCCTGGCTCTGGAGTGGGTTGAGGTGATGCTGGAGGGTATTACTGTGACAGCTTGTGTCTCTTGCTTGGCATAACATCTGGTATGTTACTGTGCACATGGGGCTGCCATACCCCATCACATCATCCTGTGGAGCTGGGATGATGGTCCCCAGCCTGAGGTCTGCCAGACCATGTTTTCTGGCACAGGACCTGCTCCTTCTTATGTTCCATCTTTCCTCAAGCCCTCAAAGGCCTGTGAGGAGCAGGTTGTGGGCTCTGCAAACCATTCCTGCAAACAACAGCCTGCTCTTTGCTGTCCCACAGCCTCTTCCTTGTGACATGGCCAGCAGTGTCTTTGGTGCATGATCAGAAGGCTGGTTTTCTCCATTGCCTGGAGAGTTGAAGCCTTGTTGTGTTGTGGCAGTGACCATGGGTGTTGGGATGGAGGCTGATTTCTTGCCACTGGGCAACAGGGAGGCCAGGGCAAGGAGGAATTTCTCTACCCTTGAACCAGCAGAAGGCAGCAGATATTTTATCTTTATCCCAAAAGATCCTGGGATAGACCCAGTTATCTCTTGGCAGATGACATAGCAACTTGTTGAGGGGGCACTATCCACTTAAAAATATACTTCTTTTGCATAGTTATTTCCATCCTGTGGCTGAGCTGTGAAGTTCCCAAGAGCCGAGGAAAACACTCATGCTCAGCTCCTGGCTGGGTTGTGTGGTGAGTGTGTCAGCACTTCGGGTGCAATCAGTTTTCGTGTGGTCAGTGAGTTTCTTCCGTTGTTTGGGTGGGCCTTTCACAAGCCTTTGGGGGAAGAACAATCCTTTTTAGAAAGTGGAATATATGACTGTGAAACCACAGGAGTGATGGAGGGTCTCAGGCGTGGGTAGGAAAGGCAAAATGGCTCCTGGTGTTAGGATATTAGTCACCATCACTATCGCTTTCCTGGCACACTTCTCCCTACTACCCACCTTTTGTCAGTGTCCTCATTCGTCATGAATCATGTAGGATTTTGGGAAGACCTCACTTTCCTTACTATCTGTACAATTCATAGTGCCTTGTGGCTGCTTCTATGACATAAAAAACATTAGTAAAATAACCACAACACACTCATTTTGGAAACAGATGAGAATTCAAACTGACAGTTTCCCTCTATATTTAGGAGTAAAGCCTCAGGTCCTGAAAAACCTCCCGCCAGTATGAGGCTTAGCATGCGTAAGTGTCCATGAGTATTTGAGGTGTGATATTTGGATAAAAACTTTCTGTCAGGCTAGTTAATGCTGGAGGAAGCAACCTAAGGGCACAGTGGGAGATCCTTCTTGTAGTGCTTAGAGGGGCTTAGATTAATATTTCCCAGATAGTGCTGGTGATGCCTGAGCAGGGTCCCTTTCATATCTACACCTCTTTGATCTGTACTACTTTCTATCCTGGCAAAAAAAGTCCCATTCAATGTTTCTGGTTTTAGACCTGAGAGCTCTCTGATGGGCTAAACTGAGCTCACAGAAGGGACTGCACCCATCCATGACTGTCTTCTGTGAGTGGTCTGCAATGTCAGTGGCTGAAATGGGTCTTGGGGGAGGGCTGCAGAAGACAGAGTATGAGAGCAGAGTAAAATTGACAAAAATGTGGCTGCAGTTGTGATGCCAGTTGTATGTTGCAGGAATTCTGGGAAAGGCTCCCTGGCAGACACACGATCTACCCCATACAGCTCAGTACAGTATGAGCCCCAGGAGCTATGGCCCTGGCATGGAAAGGCAGCAAGCTGCACCACACCTGGGTGTGATGGAAACAACACTGGACTGAGCTCACCTACCAGTGCAGCCAGCCCATTAGTGGATGGGTATATCCAGTCTCTTATCAGAAGCCTGAAGGCAAAGGATCTACTCTGGCATCCCAGACACCATCATGCTTCCAAGGAGGAAAATTACCCAATTAATAATATTTTTGGTTTATTTAAGATGCCAGGGGTAGGCAGTATCATGTCGAGTACACAAGCAAAGGGGGTTAGTCTTTCACGTAACCCTTGAGTAAGCATCAAGATGTAGTGTGTGCTAAAAATCTGTGACTCCTGAAGATGACTAGTCTGACTTATGTAGAAACGTCCCTCAAGGACAGTTAGATATGAAGACAGCCTCTGGCCCAGGAAGTCCTGAGCCACAATCAGCCTGGGAGAGCATGCAGAGGCAATATCACTGTTGGCTAGCTCCTTTTCTCCCTCAGGCATCCGCTATCAGCCAGAATTGGAGACAAAGTACTTGGCTAGATGGATGCTCACTTTGACCCAGCACAGCTGTGCTTGTTCCTTACGTGTGGAGCCACAGAGAAGCTGCTGTTGCACATCGAGTTTTGCCTGTGAACAGCCCTGTCACATTTGATCATAAATAATTTGCAAGGGGAAGCTTCACAGGGTCAAAACAGCATCCTCTCCCCTTTCCTCTGTGAAAAAGCAGATTGCCTCCCATTCCCAGGCTGTTGATGGGTGTTGTTCCTGCTCATGCTGCTGGTGCCAGGGTGTGTGCCTTGTCTGCTGTCCCTGAGGGGACCTAGACATGGCGTTCCATGGGGCCAGGTGAGAGCTGGCTCTTTTGTACAACCATTTTTAAATCCTAATTCCATGCTCACAGAGGGAAGCATGCCAAGAGGGAGGTGACCTATGGGAGGTCAAGAGTGAGAGGTCAGATGGCCTTTTGGCTTCTTTAGCTAAACACTGTGTGATTTGTGCACTGCAAATTCACTTGGGAAGAAACTACACAGAACCCTGTGAAGGGGAAAGGAGCGGGAGAGTCTGCACAGTGCTGCAGAAAGCCTTCTGGGTACTGTGAGGGAGCTGGTATTCATGCCTGGTGAAGGATGAGTGGACTGCTGAAAAAAGATTTGCGCTACGCTCTGAGATTTTGTGAGAGGCACAGCTGATGTCAGCCCCTGGGTGCTGCCATGTTGAATCCTGGTGTCAGGGGAAGGTGTCCCCCAGCTTGGTGCCACTGTGTGTGTCAAGACTGAGGGCCTCATAAGGAGCTTCCCCAGCTGACCCCATCAGGGAGAGCTGGGGGTTGGTGTGGAGAAGCAGGCAGGCACAATGCCTTGGGTTGAGATACTGCTTTGGAGAAACCTTTCTGAGCAGTGGCTCATGCCCTGCTCGTGGCATGTGGGTGCTTGGGTCTGCTGGCAGAAGGTCCCTTTCCAAAACTCCTGGAGGAGCCTCTGTTAGTAGAAGGATCTGCCAGGCTCCTCCTGCTCCTGCCTTCTGCTTTGGCTGGTGCTCTCCTTTGGGATCTGTGGATGCCACAGAGGGTTTTTTTGCTATGCTGCTTTCCTTTATCCTCTCTGAAGGGTAGAAAAGATGGGGATGGAATCAAGCAGCTCCCATTTTGCACCAGAAAAGACAACTTTTTTTAATTGGGAAGAGAGAGCCAGGTGCCAGCAGGGCTGGCCAGGCCCTGCGTGGGGAGCTGGGGTAACCCCCGCCATATTTGTGCAGGGCTGAGTGCTGCCCCCTGGGCCCCCTGCTCCCAACCCTGTCCCCCTGCGACCCTCTCCCAAATGGGGCAGCCAAATGGCTGTCCCCCTGGCCTCAGCAGGGCTCTCCACACAACAGAGGGGCTGTGTGACCTGCCTGCTCTCAACTTGGTTGCTATAGGAAAGGGAAGAGGCTGGAGAGAATGTGTGGGGCCTATTCACGCCCTCAGCCCCGATTCACAGCACCCCTGAGGTAATGTTTGCCCGGCTTGCAGTGATCTCGCCTGATAAAGGGGCCTCCTAAAAGCTGGGGAGGGGGGGAGGACCAGACCAGAAAGGGTGGGAGAAATATTTGCCTTGAATGCCAGTAACATGTGGAAATGGGGAGGTG
>JANHGN010015626.1:5452-22062 GCA_024605025.1 Megaceryle maxima
GAGTCATAATTTAAATCTACATCCCATATAGAGAGAATGTTCCAATTTACTCAGAACTTACACCTGAGATAGTCTCATGCAATCCCTTTAGGACAATGAAGAAAATAAGTTTGGTTTGGGATTTGGGGTTTGGGTTTTTGGGGGGAGGGTTTCCTGGTTATGTTTCACAGTACCTTAAGGAATAAATTGGAAATTGTCCAGATCAACTTTTAAATTGTTCATTTTTCTCTGTTCTCTAAGAAGAATCTAAAGGGTTACTGAACTTTTTACTACTAGTCATCTGGAGTTAGCTGAGTGGATTAATCTGTGATTGCTGTTAATCTTATTCAGTAATCAATTTCAAATGCAAATTTAAGATTGGAATGTTAATCCACTTCTGCATTCATTTTTGACAGAGGTGCTGGAATAACTTCATGTCAAGCAGCTAAGATTATGCCAATAACGCAAGACATAACCATGAACCTGTCTTTCCTTCTACCTTGTTCACAGGAACATCACAAGAAAGTTCATCCTTGTACCTGTAAGAATCTGTTAGAAATATACCAATGATCAAGAATCACAGAGGAAAAAAAAAAGGAAAAAAAAACAAGGAAAAAAAGAACAGGTGTAAGGGAGCAAAAGTCCTACTTCCTTAGACCTGCATAATCATGTAAACATATTTGTAACCATAATTCTGAGATAAACAAATACATGAAGAATTCCAAGGGGTTTTCATATGTTTAACAGAAATGCACATATGTAGACACTTTGATATCTTCCAATTTGTTACCCTGTCATTAAGGTGATAAGAAAACGTGCATCCAAACTAGTCCCCTAATCCAGAATATGACTTGATATAGACAGGACATATGATTATTTTAAAGCTGACCAAGAGAAATTCTAAAGGACACATACATAAGGGGGGAAAAAAAAAAAAAAAAAAAAAAAAAGATAATCAAAGTAGAACACAACAAAATAGAACATCTGTTCCTTTTTTTTTTTTTTTAAGTAATTTTCTTTTATTTTTCAATCCCTTTAGAAGACAGAAAAAATTACTGTCATCTTTTAAAAATCATCAGAAAACTTCTCACTGAGAAATGACTTGATGGACTCAACTCATTTCTTACTGCATAGCTAGTCCTAAATATGCAAGAAAGCAACAAGAGAAAATCCCTGCCACAATAGCTTCAGAAAAATACAGCCACAGCAACTCAGGCAAAAAGTGGTACAGATGCAAGCATAAAACAAATCACTGAATTGCAAATAGAAAGGTCCTCAGCATTATAAAGATTAAATCATCTGTGAGACTATGAAACAATTCACCACTTGAATTCCCCCAGGGAATGACTGTTGTTCAGTATACGGGCCACAGCCGCTGTTTTCACAGTACCAGGGTTGCAATCCAGTCTGTCATGCAGGGCAGCGTGCCCACTCTGTAATCTTCTCTAGACTACTTGAGAGGTGAGAGATCACTTTGGATGTAATGCAGGGTCTTTCTGCTCTTACCAATGCATAGGAGTACAGCTGTAAACATATAAAGACTAACACCATAGCAGATCTAAACAGTATTAAGATAGGATGTAATGCTAAACATAATATTCTAGAAGTTGATGGCAGCCATCTGACAAAGATGCAATAACAAAGGGAGATGTACATAAAGCAAGCTATGTACATGCTGTGTAACAAGTTAGTGGTTGTGTAGTCATTCCAGCATGATGAATGGACACAGTAATCATACATTGTTGCTGCAGTTCATGCAGCAACTTCTGTGTCACTTGCCCGATGGAAGAGAGTTTTATTCTAGAGTACATGATCCTGTAGAGCTCTCACTAGTTCAGGAAAGTTCTGATGCATTTGGCTTATAATTGCTCATGGATTCTGTTGTTCTGTGGCTTCAATAAGGTATCTGAGTATTATCTAGCACCCACTCCATGTCTGGGATGTGTTAAACTGACACTGTTATCTACCTAGTTAGGCACTACACATATAGTGGTATTACCTCTATTTAACACAGTTGTGGATTATTCTAGTACAATTTGTATGCTCATTATTACTAGGGCATAGTCCTCATAGCTTTGCTATGGGTGCTTGATACATCCATTGCCATGGCTGACATTTTTCACACCCCTGATATCGATTAAATGGCCAGAACTATCTGCCCACTCTCCCAGTGGGTGGCTTGTCCACTTCCTGATATATTATATAGTGTGAAAGAATTGGTATAAAGTGTTACACAATGGTTCAATTACATATTCCCTTATTTACTCAGACTATGCATGCCACTGTATCTGCTTAGAATCTGACAATTCAGAGAATATTAATCAGATAAAGGGACCCCCAGGGAAAAAATTCAGCTACAAATACAGATCGGTGTGGGGAGTTTCTGTTTCTTTTATTTATCATCTTTTTTTCTTTCCTGGCAGTGATGCCTTCAATATATTCTGTATAAGGTTGCTTATATTTTCTGCTTCTCTGTGCCTTGCTTGCATTGACTTCACAGGTTTTATCTACACTAGTCAATTAATGTGCCTTCAGCCATGGCCTTACATGAAGGTAAGGTGAAGATATTGAATTTATCTTACTTTTGGCAATAGTACTTTATTTATTTGTCATTTTTCTGTTGATTTTCAATGACAATAATGAATTTTTTTATACTTCACAGCATATGCTTGTTTTCCCAACTCCATGTCCTTTGTAATGTCCTTCATGTTTCTGATCCCTATTGATGAAACATGCTGAACTTCCTGAAATCTGACAACGTCATGTAGGGGAGGAGAGACCTTGCTACATGTCTGGAATACGGAGACAGGGCTGAGAAGTATGTCCTAGCTTCAGGGTCAAGGAGGAGGAAAGGATGAAGGAAGAGAGGGAAAATACAGAAGAGATGACCTTTCACATCCTGTAATTGGTGCTGATAGCACATGTGGAAAATTAATCACCCTTAAAGTCGTGGTGATACATCAGGACTGACTTCAGAAGTGACAGCGATAAAGCCATCCTGAAGCTTATTTAGCACAAATGTGTTTTGGTTCTAGGATGCAGCCTCAGACAGATGTAGCTTATATTAGATTTTCATGTTTTCCTAGAAGTCCTTGGGATTCCTCCTTTTGTTTCTCCCCAGTGGTCTGGTTTGTTACAGCATAAAAATAAAATGGGATCAGGATGAATGTTGCACAGTAGTGACAGGTAGAAGTCCTTTTAAAAAGCCGTGCAGTGGAGCCAGACAGGACAGTTACTACAGCATGTGGGATAGTCTTGCTGAAAGTGCAGTAAGACATAGGGGTTCCACAGGACATGGAAAAGGGTGAGGTACTGAATGCCTTCTTTGCCTCAGTCTTTATTAGTAAGACTGGTGTGGAATAACAGCCCATCTTGCTGCGTAACAGGAATACAGGCTAATTCAGAGTGCTACAAAAGAAAGGTTAAGATGCTTGCAATCATGAGATTCTTATACTGTCGCTGGGGGTGGAGACCCACCAAGCTGGCACACTGAAGGAGGGAGTCTTGTGAAGATAAGATGGTCCTGTTTCAGCTAGCAGAGGAGGTTGATTGACTGTACTCCTCTTCCTCTACACAGGAAAGGGATGCCTTCTTGGTAAGAATTGCACCTTCAATACATGGCATAACTTTTCCTAGCATTACTATTGTATATTAGCACTATTACAAAGACTTTCGCCTCTGACTTTTTCAGATGTTACCCAGGAATTACTAACTTGAGCCCAATTTTCATTTTGCTGTTAGTGAATTTATAAATGTCAATTCCTAGTCTGTTGTATCTGCTGCTTTAATAAATCAAACCTATCTATTTCTTTAACTGTTAAACTGTCTCAGTGCAAGCCCTTAGCAGGGCTCTGAAATAGGCAAAGAGTGACTTTGAGCAGCTAATCCTGGAAAACATTTCGAGGCATATTAAGGTCAAGAAACTCATCAGGCATAGTAAGCATGGTACTATGTCATGCTTGATTAAACTGATAAACTTCTATTGTTAAATATCTGTCCTGGTAGATTAAGGGACAGCAGTGGACATTGTCTACCTGTATTTCATTTAGGCCTATAACATTGTCCCCCATGAGATCCTCACAGAAAAGCTTTTGATGTATGGGCTAGATGAGCAGACTAAAAGATAGATTGGAAACTGGATGAATAGCCAGGCTTAAAGGGTCATGGTCAGTTGAACAAAGTCTAGTTAGATTCCAGTAACTAGCAGTATATCCCAGAAGTCTATACTGGGTCCAATCCTGTTTAATCTCTTCATTTCTGATCTGGATGATGGGGCAGATTCTGCCCTAAGCAGCTTTGCAGAAGACACTAAGTTGGGAAGTATTGACTGCTATGCCAGAGGGTTGTGCTACCACCCAGAGGGATCTTGGGAGGCTGGAGAAATGGGCTATCAGGAACTTCAACAAGGAAGTATGAAGTCTTGTATCTGGAAAGGAACTAGACCCACTAATATATGCTGGGTGCCACCAGCTGGAAAGTATCTTGAAAGAAAAGGACTTGAGGGTCCTGATGGACATGAGGTTGAACACAAGACAGCAATGTGATCTTACAGCAAAGGAGGCTAATGGTATCCTTGGTTACATTAGGCAAAGTATTGCCAGTATATAAAGGGAGGCAATTCTAACCTTCTACTCAGCGCTGATAAGGACACATCTGGAGTGCTATGTCCAGTTCAGGGCTCCTCATTACAAGAACATGCTGGAGAAAGTCCAGCAGAAGGTCACTAAGATGATGAAGGGACACGAGCATCTCTGCTTTGAGGAAAGGTTGAGAGATCTGGGACTGTTTAGCCTAGAAAAGAGAAGGTTCAGGGGGATTTTCTCAATGTACATAAATACCTGAAGGGAGGCTGCAAAGAGAACAGAGCCAGCCAACTCTTTTCAGGGGCGTCCAGTGACAGAACCAAAGGCAATGGGCACAAACTGAAACATAGGGTGATCCATCTGAACATCAGGAAACACTTGTTTACAGTCAGGGTGACCAAGTACTGGCACAGCTTGCCTAAAGAGAATGTGGAGTCTCCCTTCTTGAGGATGTTCAAAACCTATCTGGACGTGTCCTGGGCAACTGGCTCTAGGTGACCTCTCTTGAGCAGGCAGGGTTGGACCAAGTGACCTCCAGAAGTCCCTTCCAACCTCCGCTGTTCTGTGACAGAAGCTGTGATAGGTCCTCATAGCATAATTATTCAATTAGAAATGTAAAGATACTTGCTTTCAAACTCAAACATTTTGCAGAAAAATTATCTATTTTAAGCTAATTAGCAGTTGGTTTCAAGTGCATAACAAGGAAAAAAAAAAATCCCCCCAAACCCCTTCAATATACAGAAACTTTATGTTAGACATCCTTAAGACAGTTTGCTGAGTTCTTAGAGTTGTTTTCTCCATCATAAAATGTTCCAGTCAGTTGCTTTTATGCTTGCTTTATATTTTTATAATTCAGCATTGCACTCCTAATTACAAATAATAGCAAAGCAATCAAAACAAGTGTAGTAGAAGAGAGAACTATGCAAGATATTCTATCTACTAATAGATCACATCTTTCTCAAATAATGAGTGTCTCTATTTAAGGCTCAGGTCAAGCCCACATGAAACACAGAGCAGGATTTTTCTCTATTAGCTCCCTTCCCCCCTCCCTTCCAAAGGAAGATAAAAAGAGGAATAAGGAAAAATAAAAATGCCTCTCCCAAGACTGGAAGTTAAGACTATAACAAATTTAACGACTAACAGGAGAAAACAGAAGAAGGAATATTAAGGGAAGGATACAGAACTATATACAAAGTCTGCTGTGGGATGTTAATGGACTGCACGGTTCACGTGGAGTCAGGCCCAGCTGCGCTGAGATGTCATTGCAACTTCCAGAGCCCAGGAAGGAAGAGCCCCCTGAACTTCTGGTCTCCTTGTTATATGGATTGTGTCAGGGAAGGGGAGGGAATAACAGCTGCCTTCTGACTCCTCAGGGTCCTAGGGTTACTGTCTGTCCCCCCCACTCAGTCTTTGCACCCTTAAACCCCAACATTCCACCCCTTATTCCATACCATTTCCTGACACACTGATTCATCAAGTTAGGAACTGTCTCTGTACATAAATATGTGGTGTCCAGGTTGCAGGTCAGCATTCATCCTGTCAGTCTCTCAGGCCAGGATGGTGCAGGTCATGTTCCAGCAGGTCAGGAATGTGGAGGAATCAGGAAATGTTCTTTTCTTGGCAGGAGACATGGTATAGACTTCATCAGGGTTTGTACACATATGCTGTGGGTTCATCCTGGAGCTCCTAGGTGCCACATTGCTATCTAGAAAGGATTTTTAACAACTTATCACTATTATACAGTATATTATATGCCCTGAAATTAAATTCTCTCAGCCAAAGTTAAATTCCTTTGTGGTACGCAGTGGACTTCACCATATTCTTCCAAGTATGTCCAGGGCCCTGAGCAGAGACAACCCCACCAATGGGTTTGCCCTCATCTGAAGCAAGAAAGACCCACACAGTTTTCCCTGACAGATTTTTCTCCCAAACAAGACACTCCATCCCATTCTTCTATATGCAACAAATCTGGCTGGGCAGGGCCAGCTTGGTTGACAGATTCACTGGTCTTAACCAAGCAGGTGCTCTGTGCCAAATGTTTGTTCCAATTTCTGAAACTCCCATTTACTGAAAAATGGGGGGAAAACAGAAGAAGGAATTTTAAGGGAAGATGGATGTACAACTATATGCAAAACACACTCTAGGATGGCAGTGGATTGTGTGGTGCATGTGGAGGCCCAGCAGTACTGAGATGTCATCACAGCTCCCAGAGCCTGGGAAGGAAAAATCCCCCCTGAACCTCTGGTGTCATTCTTATATGGAATGTGGCATGGGAGGGGAGGGAATAACAGCTGCCCTCTGACTCCTCAGGGTCTTGGGGTTACCACCTGTCCCCCACCACTCCATCTGTTCATCCTTAAACCACAACAGAAGGTCACAGAAATCATACCATGAAGCTGTCACATACATTTTCTAAGTAAGAAAATATTTAGATTGGATTCAATTTTATACTAAAGTATAAAGTAAATTGGATGTATGAATACATCGTCTTGAGACTATTTTTGCTTATAAAGCAGATGTGTTTTGTTGTTCTTTTTTAGTGAAGGTTGAGTAATAATAATTGAAATAGATGTTCTTTGCTATTGCTTAGTACTTTCATCAGAGGCTCTCAAAAAATTTAACTATTGTTAAACTAGTACTGTTTTAAGGAACTTAGAACCTTATTTTACCAACAGAGAAACTATAGTCTAGAGGGCTTTTTTTTTTTAAGAAAGTCTGTGATAATACTAATAACAAAACTCAGAGCCTCTTGGTGATATTAAAGTTAGACTTTTGCTGTAGAATATAAAAATCCTAAAAAATTTGAATTAATCAAAATTGAAACCTCTAATCTTTAAATCTGTATTTTCACCAAGTTCATTTTACTACTTAGAAGACTATTCTGTTAACAGACTATACATATATATTACAGTGTGGAAAATAATTTCTTAATAGTTTCTGGATTTTTGAACAGAAGCTTGACTGCTGTGAGTTACAAGCAAAAGTGTAATATTTTTATTACACATTTTTAGCAAGCTGAAGTTTTCTTTGAGAGATCTGTTTGCAAACATTTGGGCTTTCATGATTACTCTAGTGATGATTGTGCACTTTTCCATAGAATCACATAATTTTACTTCTGCAGGGTTAAAACTCTGGACTATAGTTTCTCTCTCCATTCTTATGCTATGGTGTTTTGTCCAGAAACAATCTAATTGTTCAACAGACAAATGTTGATGGTAACATTAATCAGAGAGAACCTAAAAAGGAAGAGACAGACTTTTAAACTCTTCTTTTCAGCCACTGTGAGATGTAATAGTAAATATTTTAAAAACTTTTTGGGAAATAAGCTAATGAAGTTTGGATTTAATTTATAACTTTATGCATTAAATTCAAGCTTTTAATAATGAACATTTCCCAAACACTTCACAACAAGATCTCAAAAGACATTTAAAAAAAATATTCTAGAAATCATGTAATCCATCTTTCAACCTATGAAAAAGAGACATAGCAATTTCAACTCACACATTACCACAGAATAAAAGAGATAAAATTAAACCGTGGAAAAGCCTGATCAATTCTACTGTTTTATTTTCATTAAAACAGAGAAAGAAACAAATAAGTAAGTAAATAAATAAATATTAAAAGCCAAAACAACCAACAAAACAAAAACAAATAAACCCACAAAAGAAACAAATAAACAAACAAAACCAAATCCACAACTTTCCCTGAAGGGTCCAAAATACTGATTCTATAAAAATGCAGAACATCACCCTTAGAAAAAAAATCAGAGTTAGTGGTAATAATATTGTGACTATTGTAATATACTTTTTATATATAATATATTTGAATACTTCAGAATGCTTAAATGTGTAGCAGTAGATGTGGAATATTTTTTTTAATTATTGATACTACTGAAAAAAGTATTTTATAAAGGAAAATATATTGAGTGTGAATGTTTCTGCAATAAATGTTTAATTGTCTAGCACTTAAAAGAATGCCCCCAACTATTATTACAAGAATATAAAACCACTGATTTTTGCGGTTTGTATGTGCACTTTTATTTTTGGGCTGGTGTATGAAAGTAGACTTTTCTGACTGTCCTGCTGTGTTCGCAGATTGGATAGCAGAATTAATAATAGAGTGACAGTCCTGCCCATGAAGCTTTCAGACAAGGGAGTATTTTAGACTACAGGGATCATTTCACTTTAAAAGTCCTCTGATTATTTTCATTATTTATGTTAATTAAGAAGCTCTTAAGACATAGTTTTGGAATGATATGCCAGATCTTTTTTTGGATTTCAGAATGCTTGTGTGTCTCCTTTAAATTACCAGTTTACTCTCTGAGGTCCAGAGAAATTTTAGAAGAGACAGAAAACCTTTGACAAAAAGTTTTTTTTTTTTTCTTTTTTGGTGATTAACATGTAAGTCAGGGTTCACCACCCAACTTAAATCCCTTGAAAGCTGGGCAAAATGGTATAAAACACTTCTCTTCAGTCCAGAGTAATTTATACCATCAGAGTACAATTCATCCTATCTGTTTTAGACACCTATTTTAGAAAGAGATTAATTGAATTTTGGATGTAATTGCTTATTTCCATTGATTATTGAGGAAGCTTGATGATTAGACAGGATGGGTGGAATTAATTTAATTTAACTTTAAACATCTATACTGCATATGTCTACATCTGAGGGAACCTCTAGAAACTCCTTTGTAGTGAGTGAAGTGAAAGAAGCATTTTCAGGGAAAGCTCACTTGACATTTCAATAATCTATACCAATTTTGGCTGTGATAGAGTTAGTTCTCTTCATGGTAGCTAGGATGCTTTTGTATTTTGGATTTGTGACAAAAGCAGTGTTGATAACACAAGCATGCTTTAGCTGTTGCTGAGCAATTCTTACACAGCATAAAGCACCCTTTGCTGTTTCTTAACACTGCTCCATCAGTAAGTAGTCTGGGGATGCACAGGAAGCTGGGAGGGGACACAGCTGAGACAGCTGATCCCAACTGTCCAGAGGGATATTCCATACCATATGATGCCATGCTTAGCAAGAAAAAACTGGGAGAAGAAGTAGGAACATGGGATGTGTGGAGTTATGGTGTTTGTCTTCCCAAGTAACTATTACCGTTCCTTGAAATGGCTAAACACCTGACTGCTGATTGGAAGTAGTAAATTAATTCCTTATTTTGCTTTGCTTTTATATGTAGCTTTTACTTTCCCTATTAAACTGTTTTTATCTCAACCCACATGTTTTCTCACTTTCACTCTTCTAATTCTTGTTACTATCCTGCTGTGGAGGAGTGAATGGCTGTGTGGGGCCGAGATGCCCACTGGGATTAACCAACAACATAATCAATTTTAAAATGAGATGAATTTCACCTTACTTCACTTACTATAAACATATTCTAGATAATCAGATCAAATGTAGATAACTTTGTACATTCATTCTTCTAGAAGCTAAATTGGATGATACCTTTTCTTCTGTAAGAACTGAGTGAAATTCCACCCATGTTTCTAGAGTGGTAAATGTAAGATTAACTAAAATATCCACTTAAGTCACTTTCATATAGATTAAATGTGTCTATGCTTGTTGTAAAGCTGCAAAATAAATGCATTACAGAATTTATGATTAAATAAATAAATAAATAAAAAGGTCTTATTTTGTATATACTCTGATTTCAGCACAGTTCTTGAGTTCAGTTTCCTCTCATGGATTCATGACAGATCTTAAAACTTCTCAACCACAGACACTCACTATGTCTACTCCAGAGGTCTCAGGTGTTTTAGGTACATGGTTTAACAGTGTTCAAATAGAGTAGTGTTAATGGTTGGACTCTACGATCTTGAAAGTCTTTTCCAACCTAGATGAGTCTATGATTCTATCTCATTCTTTATGCTTTCTGATTCCTTTCAAACCCATGCAACATTGTCATGTCCCAATTGCATTTCACTCCATCTGCTTTTATACTGGAAATTGCTATTGCTCACTGTATTTTACTACCCTTTTTAATTATTTTTAGCATATTCTGCTTTGATCTTCTCTTTGAAAGACAGTAGTCTCACCTTTCTTTGACACATTGTTATCAATATTCTACATATTTTCATGGTGAAAAGAAAGGACATTAAAATAAACAACAAAACCAACATTGTTATATAGACCCATCTAGTGCAAAATTAATCTAAGATAGATATTTATGATTTATTTACAATTTGGGCTCATCAGAGGCACACTCACTGCATTTAAAAATGGTTTGCAAAGAAATGGGACTCTTGAAATCATCACAGAGGAAAAAAACAAACCAACTTTTTTTTATTCCCATTTTAAACACAACAGAAAAATGCTTTGAGTGCAGTTGTATCTACACTACTATAGAAGGATCCTAGGACAGTGGATAGGTAACAGTAATTACCATAATCTCATTTTAAAATATCTAAATTTAGGGAAGAAACCCTTTTATTAAATTCTCCATAAAAATTAAATTAAGAATTAAATGAAAACTGTAATTTCCTACCTCACATATTTAAGCTCATATTTTTGTTTTCAGTCATCTTGAGATAGTTCTGAAATTTCTTAAATCGGGATTCAAATGTGCAAATTAATCTGTCATATCATATACTAATCACATTGCCACTACTGCCCACTATCAATTATGTATTTGTAAAATACGTCAAGAAAACTGTAATAAATCTGCATAAAAAAGTTCACTATATTTTTCTTTCACACTATGGTATGGGTATTATATATCAAAGATAGGGCATTAATTACAGTATAAGGAAAAAAATATTTTTCCATGTCTTCATCTACTACTGTTGTCAGTTTGAAGTCCACCAATAGTAAGAGTTTAAGCTAAATATGCATTTAGAATTAGGAAATTCTCTACCTAGAGTGGAAGAAAAAGGAATCCTGGAGAAGCAGAATTCTAGCTATTAATCATGCACTGTAAAGCTAAATGAAGCTGAGGGCACCTGACCTTTTCCTACCTTAATACCAACTTAACTTAAACAAGTTGCAGGGAAGAACAAAGACAGAAAGGGACTAGAGCATGACTCAGAAGAGAGAATAGAAACCTCCCAGAGTGGGAAAGGGTGAAAATAAAGGATAGACTGATCCTATTAAGAAGGCTAAACAGTTCTTACTAGATAAACAGAAAAAGGTTGGTAGGAAAGAGGAGAGCTGACACTGAAGAAAGATGACACAGTAAAATAGCAAGAAAAATAAAATATATGGGAATGAACTTATATTAGATGTGAAAAAAATGCAAACAAACAAACAGAGTATGTGAGAGATTCCTCCAAGAGTTTTATTCATGCAACATATGAGATTCCTATTCTTTATGCTGGATGTTAGCATTTACAAAGAAAACCAAAAGCATTGAGGCTGAATGCTGTCAAGTAAGTTCTTTTTATGTAAGTCACTAAGCACTGTAAATAGCAAAACAAAACAAAACAAACAAACCCTATGCTTTTGAGAAATTAAATTTTCTTAAAACTTCAGAAAAAAAAAAAAAAATTCAAATCAGTTTGTAAGCATACAGAGAGAAACTGACTTGCCAGATAGAGCATTGCATTAATTGCTTCTTTTTGTTCTGTGTGGTTATCATAAAAACTGCTAAGCAACCTACTGTTATGAAATGATTCAGCTTTCAGATGACGATAAATTATTCTATATCCAGTAGAGAAACAGAATGAATTAAAATGTAAATAGAAGTTTCATGATGAAATATGCTAAACTGACTTTAAAATAATTTGCTTATTTTTCAGTCTTCATTCTTTACAGGAGTGATTTATTCTTTTCTGTCCTCAAAATCTGAAGGCATAGCAATGTCCAGTCATTCTGAAACAACTTTTATTAAACAAACTAGCAATAATATTCTGCCTCAGACATAATTTTAGTTTTCTACACTTTAACTCTTTGTCTTACTCTCCGTATCTTTCAAAAGAAAGAAGAGAACATTAGGGTTTGGGGGTTTTTTTTGTGGTTTTTTTTTTTTTTTTTTTCCATAACTTTGAAACTCCATATTTACCATTTTCCAGACAATGAAGTAGAAAATGCAAACTGTACTTTTTATCAATTTCTTGAGTTCCAGACAACATTCTTCTTGTCTGTATTAGGGGCATTATTTTCATCAGTCACCAGACAATGAGATGGAGTACAGCAGCAGCAATTTTATGGGTAATAGTAAATCATGGGGAGATGATGGTATGTGGGGCAGGGTTACCACTCACAGACACCTCAGTGAAATGCAGGAATAGACAACAGACACCTCATTAAGTTCAGCAACAAAAAATGGAAAATCCTTACTGAGTAAAAATAATCTCATGACTCAGTATAGACTCAGAACTGATAGGATAGAAAGCTCTTTTATGGCAAAGGACCCAAGAATCCTCATTTAGAAGAAGCTGAACATGAACTGGCAGTACCCTGGCAGCAAGAAAGCTAACTGGGCTGCATTGGCAAGAGGGTAGCCAGCAGGTGAAGGAAATTATTATTCTGCTCTATTTGACACTTTTGAGATTTCCTCTTGAATACCCTGTTCAGTTTTGGACTCCCCAGTACAAGGAAGATGTCAGTGAATGGAAGACAGTCCAGCTAAGGGATGCAAAGGTCAGGAGTCTGAAACATAAGATGTATGAAGAGAGGCTGAGAGAGCTGGACTTGTCCAGCCTGAACAAGAGAAGTCTGGGGCAGGTTGCTCACAACTTAAAGGGATGTTGTAGACCTGATGGAGTCAGATGCTTATCATATGTGCAAAGCAAAAGGGCAAGAGGCAAGAAAATGAGGTTGCAAGAAGGGAAATTCCTACTGGATACAGACATTCTTCACGGTGAGAGGTTAAGCACTGGAACAGCTTACTTCAAAAGCTTACAGAATTTCTCTCTTTGAAGAAGTGCAAAACTCACCTAGATAAGGCCATGAACAACCTGAACTAATATTGAAGCTGCTCCTACTTTGAGCAAGAGATGTGACTAAGTGACCTTTGGAGGTCCCTTTCAACTTCTTTTTTTTTCTATGATTTTATGATTCTTTCCATCTTTAGTCTGTGTATGCTTACCTATAATTGTATATACATGTGTACATTATATATATACATACACTTCATACAGGAAAATATCTTGAATTATTGCCAACTCACATAAATCTTATTAAGCCCCTTTCTCTAAGTTAATTTGTAATGACTGAAATCTACATAAATTGAGAATCTTAAATTACACAGAAATTTGGTTTATGACTAATTTTCACAAATTCTGTTCTGAAATGGTTACTTACAGTTATACAGGGAGAGTATAGATTATTTAAGACACCTTTCCCATGAGTGTAGGAACATACAAACTCCCTACTAGCATATGAAAATGAAGGTGACTTTGATCATTAATCAGGGCCAGGACAGGGGTTATTTTCCTCAAGGTGTGAAAATATAATATGGATTTTTAGAGCACAAATAACTTTATCTAATTCTAGACATGTCAGATTTAGACATACAAATTCAGTTATATGGACTTAATTTTAAAAGTGTCCATTTCTTTTCATAGGTCAAAAAGTGAATTTAGCCATGTTATCACAGAATCACAGAATCACGGAATGTTAGGGATTGGAAGGGACTTCCAAAAATCATCGAGTCCAACTCCCCTTCTAGAGCAGGACAAAACTACAGCAGATCACACAGAAAAGCATACAGACTGGTCTTGAAAGTCTTCAGAGAAGGAGACTTCACAACCTCTCCGGGGAGTCTATATTCCAGTGCTCTACAACTTTTACAGTAAAAGAAGTTTTTCCTCATGTGGAGATGGAACTTCCTGTACTCTAGCTTGAATCCATTGCCCCTTGTCCTATCACAATGCCCAAGCGAAAAGAGGTTGTCCCTGCCTTCTTCACACCCAGCCCTTATGTATTTATAGATATCGATTAGATCCCCTCAGTCTTCTTTTCTCCAGACTAAAAAGCCCCAGGTCTCTCAGCCTCTCCTCATAAGGCAGGTATTCTAGCCTCTTAATCATCCTCGTAGCCCTCCGTTGGACTCTCTCAAGTAGATCTTTGTCTCTCTTGAACTGGGGAGCCAGAACAGGATGGCTCAGAGTAGAGGGGGAGGAGAACCTCCCTTGATCTGCTGGCCACACTCTTCTTAATGCACCCCAGGATACCATTTGCCTTCTTGGCCACAAGGGCGCATTGTTGTCCCATGTGTAGTTTGTTGTCTATCAGGACTCCAAGGTCCTTTTCCACAGAGCAATTCTCTAGAATATCGCCTCCTAACCTGTACTGGTTCATCTTATTGTTCCTTCCCAGGTGTAGCACTCTGCACTTGCTCTTCTTAAACCTCATGAGGTTCCTCTTTGCCCAGCTCTCCAGTTTGTCCAAATCTTGCTGAGTGGTCACACAGCCTTCAGGTGAATCAGCCATTCCTCCCAGTTTTGTGTCATCAGCAAACTTTCTGAGAAGGTCCTCTGTCTTGTCATCAAGGTCATTGATAAAGATGTTGAACAGGACTGGACCCAGCAGTGATCCCCAGAGGACTCCACTAGTTACAGGTCTCCAGCTGGACTCTACACCACTGATCACCACTCTTTGGGCTCTACTGTATAGCAATACTTAATATTAGGTCACCTGAAAACCTCTAACAATTATCACATATCTAACACTGAATGAGATTCAGCTCACAGTATGTACTGTTTCATAAATTATAGTATATGGCAGTATACATTAAAAAAAAAACCAAACAAACAAAAAAACAAAACAAAACCAAACCACTGTAGCTTAACCAAGTCACTGAATAAAAAATATTCAACATAGTATAAAGGTTTTTTCAACATTATTCTGTCTTACATGCCAAGATGTAATGAACAATTCAGTGATTTTCTAGAAGGTTAATGTAAAACCTGTGAAGATAAAAACAGATTGTGTATAAGCTGAAATATTGTTTACATTAGAGTGGCTATTTAAACCCTAAAGTTTAAATAGCTACGGTTCTAAATTAAATTAATCTTTCTTCAGAACCACCGCATAGCTTCTAAGCATTTAAAAAGAATCAAATGAAAGAATATTAGTTTTAGGATATTGGATTTGTTTCTAAGACATTTAAATGGTTCTTTGGAAACCAGCTCTGATTTCACAACTATGTGTAAGCAAAGCTGGAAGGTCAGGAAAAGCATAAAGTGGTGAGAATCTGGTTTCTGCTAGAAACAAGTATAGTTGGTAGTATTATTTCCTTAACTTTCTGCCTGATCATTCCCTGGCTTTCTTTTCATATTAGTTTGCACGGGTTTTTTTCCCACAAAATATTGCATTATAAAGCTCAATGTTGAGAAAGCAGATCTATTTTCCACAAACAAAAGATCTTGGAGACAGTGTGTGAAAATGATTATAAGCATGATTTCAAACAGGATTTGGAAAATCAGATGAATTTAGTATATTTAAAAGAAGTCATCTGCCTTGAGGAAGAACCTAGATTCACAATACTGGTCTAGATATAGTTTGGAACCATATAGAATTATAATATAAGACAGTTCAGTTTATGCAACTTTTAATGACTGCTTTTATTAGATTGTGATCAAAAGTTATTTCTGTAAGCTTCAAAAGCTCATATATTTCATTGCAGTCATTCTGAGTTGTTCCTGTCTTAAATATGTATATATTCTGGACCTCTTTGAATATTTTCACACATTTATTGATTGTCTTGTTTATCATAACTGATATATTTATTCATGTTTAATGACAAAAGAAATCAAAAGTATATGAATGAGTATTCATACATCAGATAACTTTCAGAGATATTTAAAATTTTCATGCACCCAAAAAATCAATATAACTGAATGTATATACCATTTAAAAGTGCTTCTGAGTATCATGATAGGTGCACACCTTCAAGAAGTTGTGAAAATGCCACTGTGTTATGGCTGGGCCAGCCACTAGAAGAATGAAAGATGCTCTCTATTAACATTTCTTCCTTCCCAAGAGGGAAGAGAAAGGGAAGAAGGAAGACATATTTATGGATTGTAAAAGAAAACTAAAATTCCTTTAATTAAAGTAATAGAAATAAAATAAAATATAAATAAATATATAAACCAAATATTG
>JANHGN010015627.1:0-37824 GCA_024605025.1 Megaceryle maxima
TCTTTCTTTCTTTCTTTCTTTCTTTCTTTCTTTCTTTCTTTCTTTCTTTCTTTCTTTTCTTTTCTTTTCTTTTCTTTCTTTTCTTTTCTTTCTTTTCTTTTCATTTAGGAGCCAATGGGACTGTTGAAGAAAAGGGGAACAAAGGAGATAAAGGAGAAAGAGGACGACCTGGGAAACTGGGGCCAAAAGGAATTGTGGGGTCAGTGGGTTACAAAGGTCAGAAGGGAGAGCTAGGACTGCAAGGACAAAAGGGGCTAAAAGGAGATATTGGGCCCATAGGTCCAAAAGGGACAAAGGGTGAAATTGGCCAGCCTGGAAGAGTTGGTTTCCCAGGGCCAATTGGCCCAACTGGTAATCCAGGGCCTAAAGGAAATACTGGAGATCTTGGGCCAAAGGGTAATCCAGGCATTCAGGGGGAAAGAGGCTTGAAAGGAGACAGAGGAGATAAGGGCAACGTAGGAGCCCCAGCAGTCCTGCCAAGGAGTGCTTTCAGTGTTGGCCTTACGATCTCCACCAAATTTCCTACCCCAAATCGCCCGATCAAGTTTGACAAGGTGCTGTATAACAGTCTAAATGACTACAACACAGTTACTGGCAAATTCACCTGCAAATACCCCGGTGTTTACTATTTCACCTATCACATCACTGTCTACTCAAGGAACGTCCGAGTAGCTCTAGTTAAAAACGGTATCAAGATGCTGCACACGGTGGACAGGTACCAGAGTGGAGAGGACCAGGCCTCTGGAGCTGCCATCCTTGAACTACAGGGAGGAGATGAGGTGTGGCTACAGGCTCACCAAGGAGAGACTTTCAATGGGCTGTTTGCAGACGCTGATGATGATACCACTTTCTCCGGCTTCCTCCTATTCAGCATCTCTGACCCACCAAGAACCACTGCCGTCACCCACTCTGTAACTCCACATTATCTGTGAATGCTGTAGAGCTGTGTCCTTCAGACATCCCTAATAAATCTCTGATCTGCTGGCCAATTTCTACTGGTTTCAACAGAAAACAGAAATGACAGAATCACAGAAACACAGAATGGTAGGGGTTGGAAGGGACCTCGAAAGATCACCTAGTCCAACCCCCCTGCCTGAGCAGGATCACCTAGATTAGGTCACACAGGAACGTGTCCAGGTGAGTTCTGAATGTCTTCAGAGAAGGAGACTCCAGAACTTCCCAGGGCAGCCTGTTCCAGTGCTCTGTCACCCTCACCATGAAAAAGTTTATCCTTACATTTACATGGAACCTCCTGTGTTCCAGCTTGTACCTGCTGCCCCTTGTCCTATCATTGGACATCACTGAGAAGAGCCTGGATCCATCCTCCTGACACTCACCTTTTACATATTTATAAACATTAATGAGGTCACCCCTAAGTCTCTTCCAAGGTAAAGAGACCAAGCTCCCTCAGCCTTTCCTCATAACGGAGATGTTCCATTCCCTTAATCACCTTTGTGGCTCTGCACTGGACTCTTTCAAGCAGTTCCCTGTCCTTCTTGAATTGAGAGGCCCAGAACACAACACAATAGTCCAGATGCAGTATCACTAGCGCCGAGTAAAGGGGGAGGAGAACCTCTCTTGACCTACTAACCACACACCTTCTAATGCACCCCAAGATGCCATTGGCCTTCCTGGCCACAAGGGCACATTGCTGGCTTATGGTCATCATGCTGTCCACAGGGACCCCCAAGTCCCTTTACCCTGCACTGCTTTCCAACAGGCCAGTCCCCAATCTATACTGGTGCCTGGTGTTGTTCTTTCTCAGATGCAAGACTGTACACTTGCCCTTGTTACATTTAATTAAATTTCTCCCTTCCCAACTCTGCAGCCTGTCCAGGTCTCTCTGGATGGCAGCACAGCCTCCAGTGTGTCAGCCACTCCTCCCAGTTTTGTGTCATCAGTGAACTTGCTGACTGTGCACTCTGTTCCCTCATCCAGGTTATTGATGAATATATTGAATATTACTGGTCCCACTACCAACCCCTGAGGGACTCCACTAGATTCAGGCCTCCAACTAGACTCTGTCCCATTGGCCACAACTCTGCCTTCTATCCTTCAGCCAGTTTACAATCCACCTCACTGTCTGATCATCCACACCACACTTCCTCAATTTAGCTGCAAGGATGCGGTGGGGGAATCATCCAGGGAGGTATGCTGAGGGCTGAAAGGGAGATGCAGGACTGCAGGGTGGGACCCACTAGGCATCTCCCTACAAGTTGAATATTTTTTTTGTTTTAACTGAATTAATCACAACAGGAAGGTGTAGGATTGCACTGCTTGTATCTGTAGGAAGCCAGGCCTCATTGTGCATTCAACTGGTCATTGCACAACTTACTGTGCTGATGTTTTCATGACCAGCTGCTAAAACAGAGTTCAAGGCTTTGGAGCCATACTCAGACAAGTTTGAATTAAACACCTTCTTGTCCCAGTCACAATGTACCAGGACTTTATTTATTAAACTGCCCTAATCTACTATTGTCAGCTTTGTTTTCTAGAATTCAAAATAAAACAAAATTCCTAATGTGCATGAACCATTTTTATGGTTGCAGTTGCAGGACTGTTGGTTTCTGTAACAGCTTCTGCATGAGACAGAACAACTCTTAAGAATCTACAGCATTGCACTGGCACGTTTCTGGTTTGGTGACTTACTGTAGTTATACAGGGGTGTGTACACCAGTTCTGAAGGACAAATGCTTTAAAATTAAGTGGGATGAAATAAAAGATAAAATTTCAAGTTATAGAATTACATGTTGGTCCCTGCTGTCTGGTATAAGCATTAAGCAGCAGTTACTTCCAAGCCAGTTTATATCTTCCTAGGTGGCATGTGTAGGTGGACTTGAAAATGAAACTTGGTTAATTCAGATCCAACTATTTCAAAATATTTTTTATACTTGGAATTAGTGAAATTTAATAACTTGACAGGGACTGCTTGCTCTGTGGCACAAGTGAGTTTCATTTCATCTAGGCAGATTTTACAGCTTTTTAATATGTTTGGGTTTTTTTCTCTGTGCAGCCAGAGGTATGAAATAAAGGGAAACAGAGTGACGGGCAGAAGCACATGTGGGCTCTCTGATGTGGGCAGATATTCAATGCCAGTGTGAAAATACAGCATAATGCATCCGTACTTCAGAATTAGCCACGGCAAACCAAAATCTCCCAAATAAAAGACTATCTTTAATCACTACTGAAGCCGACATACTGGAGAACTGATTGAGAGGTATTTCCCATGCCAGTTGACATGGGTCAGGGATCACGATCATGAAACTGAGCACAAATGCAATGTAGGATCACGGGGCCTGGCTCCCCACCACCCCTGACGCTGCCGCTGCAGGGGCAGGACGTGTGGACTCATCCCCACGATTGTTGAACCATCAGTATGGATTGCGGACCCAAATGGAACATGGGCAGGGAGGTTTCTTCAGGAAAAGTGGCTGCACTTCTGACACCAGTTGAATTACAGCGAGAGCACGGGGAGAGAGGAAAGGGTAATTTGAGTTTTTCAGTAAGAGATTTTTTTTTCTGTAAGCCACAGGCCCTAAGTTTGTGTCAGAGAAGCAGCTAGGGAAACAAACAAACAAACAAAACAACAAAATAATCAATATAAACCAGACTTAGGTTTAACTGGAAAACGTATTGGAAAAACTTCAGTCGGCAGAAGCCCCACTCTCACCGCGGCTGCAGCTCCACCGCCCGCCAGCCCTCCGCGGGCCTGCGCAAAGCCCGCCCAGCCCGCCAGGGCCTTCTTTTCACTGCAGCGCCGAGCTGGGCTGGGCTGCGCCTCTGCCGCCTTGGAACGGCTGGGCAGGGAGCGAGGGAACCGGGTTGGCAGGCTGAGGGCAGGCGGGGGGTTGTGCTCGTTCGCGCTCCGCCTCCTCTTCCTCCTCCTCCTCTTCCTCCTCTTCCTCCTCGTCCTTCCTCCCATCAGCCCGGACGCGTGGAGGTCGCAACCGAGCTCGGAGCCGGGAGAGCCTGGGCCTGTTGCCGGGGCCCGCTCCGCGCCGCTCCATCATGCTAGCCGGCTGCCGGCGGGCGCTGCCGGCGGCGCTGGGCTGGGCGCTGCGGGGCCGAGTGGCAGGGCCGGTCCGCCGTGCAGTCAGCACCAGCTGGTGCCCGGTAGGCGCCGCCTTCGATGCGAAGCAGCAGCAGCAGCCGCGCGGCAGCGCGGCGGGCAGGGAGACGGTGAGCGGCGGGAGGGAAGGGCCTTCTGCGGGCAGGAGGCGGCCCTGGCTGCCGGCAGCCCATGGTCTTTTTGTCTCGTGTGTGTAGTTTTTCATTTTAAAACACAAATCACGGTGGCGGGGACGCCCGGGCTGTTAAGAGAGGGTTAGGCCGTTACTTCTTTGTAAGGGTTTGTCTTGGTGCTAATGAACTGAAACCATTATGTCTTCTGGACACGAAATGGTTTGACAGTCATGGCCTTGTTTATTGAAACATGTGCTTAGAGCTTCAGTAGAGGCCATATGTGTATGTATATTCATAGGCAATGGCCATATGTATATATATATTCATATGCAGTGGCCATATGTGTGTATATATATATATTATATGTATATTTATGGCCTCTTCCACTCTCAGCTCTTAACCTGGCTGTGTCTTTTTGAACTGGTGTCATGCCAAAGCTCTTCAGCAGTGCTTCAAAATCATTTAGACTGCTGACATCATCTTGCAGGGATACTATTCTTGACATTCAGTTCCTTGTGGGAAAAACACTTATTTGCTGGGTTGGTGAAACCTGGGCTTTTTGGTTGATTTCTTTTTGGAGTGAGTTGGGTATACTTGTTAATGAGAGCCTTGGGAATCTAAACAAGTTCCTGGACAGTGTAAGATGTGTACTTAAAATGGCAGAGTGTATGCAGAATACTTTACACCTACAAAATCCAGGTGTAAGTCTGCTGACTACTTTTCCTGCTATGGTGCCCAGGCTGGTAAAGCTGTTGAACTCTGGGAATATCAGTGAGGACAAATATGACCTCTGTTTATAATCCAGTAGTTGTTTGGGATTTTTTTTTCTGTCTCTTTCTGCCTCTGCAAGCACACTAATGTAAATCTTGCTCCAGTATACAATCCAGTTAAATATTGTGTTTTTGCCTGTTTGAGGGAATGAGCTCTGGATATCCCACAGATAGGATATAGAGGTCTTTGGGAATAGAGATAAGTATTTCAGGCTTTCAAGGAGGCTGAGACAGGTAGGGTGTAAATGCTGAGGCCAAGGGAAGAGAATAATGGTGCAGCCATGCAGCCCCACTCTTAAAGAACCCAGACCCCTGCACCTGGTTTCATTTTTTTTGTAATTTAAATTCTTTTTGGTCAAACTTGGTGTTGTATGGAGGAGGAGCTCCATGGATAATTATCTCCAAGAGAAGATACTTCCTGTTCACAGAGGACTGCATGCACAGGAGGAGCTCACCTGGGAGGGTGAATGGTGATGTAGGGGAGCAGGAAGGTGAGGAGGGACGTTGCAAGACACTGCATCAGCTGGGTGAGCATCTGAGTAAAGGGGCAGTCTTGAGTCTCTTATAAAGCAAGCATTACTGAAGGGTGGTGTGGTACATGTATATGTCTGTGTGCACATGTGTATATATAAAAACATATCTTTTTCAGTGTTCAGTCCAGTTCCAGTTCCCAAATAATGCATGGGAAGTGTGAGGAAGGGGTTTCTGTTTTGGGGTGACCGCCTTGTGGTAAGAGCACTAGAAACAACAACAAAAAAGGCAGTTTTAGCAACAGTTGCAGAAAAAAAAATAGGTAAAATCAATTTGGAATGTCCCAAATACTTTTTCTTCAGAATATATATTTTTACAGTCAAGCTATCAACCTGCAGCTTTGTATTTTATTTGGATAAATACTTGTAAGCTACATGCAAAGCTGCAGCTGACTGCTGTAGCACAGAGAGTTTGCAGAAAGTGCATCATAAAGTGACTGGCCTGCATATTTTCAAATTCAGAATGTGATTTTTAGATGCTGAGGTTAAATTTGAGAAGGGATGGATGTTGGGATGTTGTGTGAAATCTTGTCCCTTGTACTCTTGGATTCTGTATGTAGGTAAGGAGATGTTGCAGTTGGGCAGTTGCAAAGGGGGTGTGGTGTATTCCTTGCAGAGAGGCTGTTTATTTATCTTAAAGATGTTGGTTTTTTGTTTTTTGTTTTTTGTTTTTTTTAACTGCTGTAGGTCTGTCTCTTGGAATTTCTCTAGCAGGTGGTGTTAGCAATTTTGTTTGATCTGCAATAGGATATGTTTAACTCTCTTACACAAATGCAGAATGTAATTGCTGTCTTTTTCTACCCTGCCCAAGTTAGTGTGCCTACTCTGCTGGCCCTGTTGGACAGGGACAGGCTTGGTAAGAACTTCAGGAATAAAATTGTTCATACTGTAGCATTTTTGAGTTCTTGATGATCATTCCTTTGAGGTGTGGTCCCACTATTTGGGCCTCTAAGGAGCCTGAGACAACTGTCCTGTTGTCTGCAATCCATTGATATCTAGGGCTGCTGGCCAACTCATTCACTGTTTCAACACCTCTCCTTAGTCCTCACATTCCTTGGTGTCTTTTGCTTCAGAGGGATGATCTTCCCTCATTTCATAATGTGAATGGACTTCCAATGGTTTGTTTGGTGTCCATGCTTTGGAATTGAGATAATGCTTTGAGAAAAGGATGGCATAGGTGGTTATGGGGTTGAAGAGGAGAGTTTGTGAGGATTTGGTGCTGAACTCTTAAGGTTTGCGGAGAACAAGCCTCTCTAAAAGAACCTCACTAAGGTTTTGCCCTGGGAAATATTGATGTTTTTGTGTGTCACCAGTGTCTTTGATTTTGTGGCTATTCTCTCTACACAGACACTCATAGGAATATCGTAGTGAAGTGTCACAATATGGTAGCTACAATCATTTTGGTAATATTTAGTGGTGATAATTTCATCCTGACAGAAAAGGGTGGAAATTGAGGAGAGATAGTGATGTGTTTTCATCTGATGTTCTGCACTGCAGGGTCTGTTTGGTGTTCCAGAACTGAGCTGCCCAGAAGGATTTCAAGAAGCACAGGACAAAGCATTGCAAGAATCAGAGCGGCTAGTCCAGAAGGCGTGTTCGACACCACCTGGGCCAGAGACTGTAATAATTTTTGATGAGCTTTCAGATAGCTTGTGCAGAGTAGCTGACTTGGTAAGTTAGATATTTTTTGTTGTTGTTATTATTGCTTGTAGCATTTTCTTTTAAACTGACTGACTTAATAAGCTTACACCATGTAGTTCCATTTTATTATTTTCTGCACTGCAGTAAATAGCAGACAAGATCTGTCACATTTTGTGTTAAAGACAGAAAACTAAATTGATTGCAATTTAATTGCAAAGGCTTTTACTGAATGATAGGTACCTACAAGTCCTGTCAAACTGTCTGGTTAATTTTAAGATGTATGTCAAAGTAGTATAAGGGCCACAACAAGAAAAGTAGCAATGAAATCGGAATGGAAAACAGGATTGCTCTCAAAGTTAAAGCTGGCATTGAAATACACATGTTTTTAAGATGTGAAAGTTTATAGGTGAAGGTCCATAAAGAACTTACAGTTTAAAAGCAGCAGATGAAACTAAACAGTATCACCTTTTATTAGCACAAGAAAAAGATGCAGGTATTTTCTAGATCACAGTTTCTGTAGCCCACAGAATTATAGTACTTGGTCTGATATTTTGTATAACAAAATGATAAGTTTAATGAAGCATTTTGGTATTGCTGTCTAGAAACTGTTTGCCCAAAGCATCTTTTATCAAAGCATCTCTCTTCCTTTGAAGGAAGCAGATAGAGCCTTCATACTGAAATAAGTTCGTAATAAATAGATCACTGATAATTTTTACTTTGATTTTCACATTTTAACCTCTCTCTATGTTTTCAGTTCTCAAGTCTTGTTTCTTATTCTTTTATAGATTCAAGACCTCTTTTGTGTCTGGCACTTTTTCCTTCTGAAAGTACTTACATACTCTGTCAAGTTACTAATTCTCCTTTTGTATCTCATCTTTCATATAGACTGTGCTTAATTCATTTTAATCAATATCTAACTAAAACACTAATGTCAGGATACAGCGTTCATAGTTTTGTATCATTTTGCTGAGTTAAAATTACTTCCTTTGTGCTACTTTCAAGTTCATATGTTCAGTAGATGCAGAACTTACAGAACTCTAGAAGTAGTTTGGAGATTGTTATCTGTTGGTGGGAATTTTGAGATCTGTCATTCAGCACCCATTCTGTCAATATTATACAGGATTTCAAATGGAAATTCTGAGGAGTAAAATCTTAAGTGTATAACATTTTCCAGGTTGCATTTTCAATCAGACTGCAATCACACTGTTAAACAAAGTCAAACTTATTTCATGTACTTTCAGTAAAATCATGCTAAAATATCTTTAGTCTATTCCTAATCTTTATTTGTTTATCATCTCAATGCCACAACCTCCCTGAACTCATGTCTGCAGTCATGGAAGCACCTAGCTCCCCAGCCCCCTTCTGAACTCCTTTAAGTATTGGAGACTTACTAAAAACCACTAAGTCAAATTCGCTGGTTTAAATCCAAAAGAACTTTTGGGTTTTCTGTTTAAGCATATTTCTTCCTACTACTTAATGATGTCAAATTACAGCTTGATGGCCTATACACAAGAGTAAAAAGGATTTGAAAACAAACCTCTGTGCATGTGTGGTGGTGTGTTTTTTCCTTTTGTAATAACATTTAAATCCACTGGAGTATCTGTGTTGTAAGGACTCTTAAGTTACACACAATACTAAACATGTTTTTAAGAAGTATATGGATTAAAGATATTTTTTTGAAAGACACATTCCTTGGCTTAATAGTCATCAGAATAATTTTCCAATAAGCTTTAATTTTTAGAAAAAAAGGTAAATTCTGCAAATAGATTGCACAAAACTGTAGAAATAAATGTAAATGGAACTACTTGAGTGCAACTTAATAATTTAAGGATTTTTGTCTTTTTGTCTCACTGTTTTCTTCTTCTATGTCAGGCTGATTTTGTGAAAATTGCCCATCCTGACTTTGCATTCAGAGAGGCTGCTGAAGAAGCTTGCAGGAACATTGGTACTGTGGTAGAGAAGTATGTTTCCTTCTTTCTCCCTCTCCCCCCACTATTTCCATATGCATCTTTAAAAATTACAGTAAGATCATCTGTTGTGGTGTGGTGGGTTGATCTTGGCTGGATGCCAGGGTTCCACCAAAGCTGCTCTATCACTCCTGCTTCTCAAATGGACAGGGAAGAGAAAAATATAACTAAAAGCTTGTGGGTTGAGGTAAGGACAGGGAGATCACTCACCAGTTACTGTCACAGGTGAAACAGACTCAACGTGGGGACATTAATTTATTTCAAATCATACCAGAGCAGGATAATGAGAAATAAAACCTAAATCTTAAACGCCTTCCCTCCCACCCCTCCCTTCTCAGGCTCAACTTCACTCCTGATTTTCCCTACCTCCTACCCCTAGCAGTGCGAGGGAACTGGAAATGGGCTTGCAGTCAGTTCATCACACATTGCTTCTCCTTCATTCTTGGGGGAGGACTCATCATACCCATCACTTGCTCAAGCATGGGGTCCCTCCCATGGGAGACAGTTCTCCACTAACTAATTTGACACGAGTCTTTCCCACAGGCTACAGTTCTTCATGAAGTGCTCCAGCATGGATCTCTTCCATGGAGTGCAGTCCTTCAGGAACAGACTGCTCCAGTGTGGGTCCCCTGCAGGGACCTGATCCAGGGTGGGCTTCCCACAGGGTCACAGCCTCCTTTGGGCATCCAGCTGCTTTGGTGTGGGGTCTTCTATGGACAGCAGGTTGATCTCTGCTGCACCACTAACCTCCATGGGCTGCAGGGCGACAGCCTGCCTTACAGTGGTCTTCACCAGGGGCAACTCTGCTCCCTATCCTTCACTTGGGGTCTGCAGGGTTGTTTCTCTTGCTTATTCTCACGTCTTTCTCTGCTGTTGCACATCATGGGTGTTTTTTCACCTTCTTAAATATGTTATCACAGAGGGAGCTACCACTGTCACTGATGGGCTTGGCCTTGGGCAGCGGCATATCTGTCTTGGAGCCAGCTGGCATTGTCTCTGTTGGACATGGGGAAACTTCTAGCAGCTTCTTGCAGAAGCCACCCCTGTAGCCCTCCTGCTACCAAAACCTTGTCATGCAAACCCAATACATCTATGAAAACAGTAATCAGGAAAAAAATATGTAGGAAGGATTTGCATGTGAAAATGAAGTGTTTGTATTGCTGTTAAAGATATTTAAGGTTTTAGCTTTCTTACAGTATCTCATGAAAGGTTATTCTGTTTTAGTTTCAATTTATGTTCTGAACAGTTTTTATGTTTTCTTCAACTGACTGTGTGTCACTGAAACCCTTCAAAGACTCAGAGATACATTTCTCTGGGACTTATGACAGTTAACTAGCTGTTGTAAAGCATATGTACCCCTTCAGTGCCAGCCAGTGAGTGGAATATGTGAAAAAGGAAAGACAGTCTCCAGTTAAAATGAGTGTTGGAGAATATGGCTCTCCGGGGCTATGATTTTTGGTCCATTTATTTATTTTAATATCTTAAAAACCTGAAAGTTACTGATGTGGGCCTTGACTACCATGAATTGATTTTCCTCTCTTCTGCTCTTTCTCCTGAGAAGGTGGAAGGGGGTGATCTTTAACCTTCAAATACAGCATCCTTTCAGTGTCTTCCCTTCATGTGGCATTCAGGAGTAGCCTGCTTAAGTGAAAGTTTTACCAAGTAGTACTATGAAGGTAACTCAGAGTGTGCTGCTGCCCTTAGGATTTCTACGGAGACAGTGACTGGTTGACCTGGTGTCCCACAGTGAGTTGCAGAGGCAGTGAAGCCTTTCGTACTCTGAGGAAGGCAGCAGTGCACCAGTTCATTTACTAAGACTTGTGACTACCGTGGCTGGCTAAAAGAGAATTCTAAGATTAAATTCAGCAGAAGCTGTTGCTTTGGTCTTGCCCAGATGTTTGGAAAACTTTTCACATGTAACTGGATTTTTCAAGACTTAGATAGAGCACAGCATCTGTAATAATATGACCTGGATATCAGAATACCATGTCAGATTTAAAATTCGTAGAAAGAAGGAAGTATTGACAGATTAACCTGAGAGGTTCATAAACTATTGTAAAAGCTCAAAACTAGCTCTTGTTGAATGTTTTCATGGGCAAATGGTATTCCTCAGGAACTACTGGAAACAGATACCTGCTTTTAGCCACTCTTTGACAGAGTGCTGGGCTTTTTATTTAGCACCTTGTGTAGAAAGCCTTTTTGGGAAGCACAGGCATGATGTGGTGTCATCATCTGTCTCTGAATTGGGTATTGGTAATGATTAAGAACATGTTATAAATGGAGCTGCAGAGGCTACCTGCACCTCAGCTGATATAAGAAGTTAGTGCTCAGGACTCTCAGACTGGGGGCTGCTGCTCACCACAGTGGTGCTAATCTGTGTTTGTCTTTCATTCCCCACTTTGGTTCCCACCCAGATATCCAGGTTGACATACGTGCTAGCAGATCCGATGGATATAGTATTGTTGCACAGGGACAGTGATGAGCATCTGGAAAGTCTCTGGGGATAGTATTAAGCTCTTAGTCTATTTCAGTGTCAGGCAACAGCACATTTTTCTGATGGAGAGCTTGAGGTTTTCTTTTAATGGAGTCCTTTCAAAATAAGGATTAGAAGACCATTCTCTTCTTACCTTCATGCTCTCACCATAATAATCTTTATGCATAAAAAAATAGGATGTGGTAAATACAAGCAAGTCTAAAATTGACAGAGTGCTATCCAGAAGTATCTTCTTACTAGATGTGCAAGACATTTTCAATTCCTGTGTGTCCACACATCCTTTGTATACAAATTTTGTAGTTTTTAAGTGTGGTTGTAAACCAGAAAGTATTTTGAAAATACACTTCCTGGTTTTTCATGTTGTTTCAGTAAATATTAAGCTCTTCCTTTGAATGGGCAATACCAAGGGACTGAAATATTACTGTTTGTGGCTAATGCATGATTCTTTTACTCTCTATCTTTCTAGATTAAATACAGATGTTGAACTGTGTCAGAGTTTGAGACGTCTGCTAGCTGATGAAATTGTTATGAGTTCCCTAGATCCAGAAACCAGGTACTTGTTAATGCTTATAGATGGAGATTTTTAGATAACATGAAAGTACAATAAGGAATTATTCTATGTTTTGTTAAATAATACAACTGGAAAACATACATCTCTTTCTAATTTATTCGTGACTACTAAATTACCTGTACAAGATTTAGGAACTCTGTAGATGTGTAGTCTTGAAGGATGTCTCTGTGATAGTAGAGCACAAGATATATTAAAGGTGAATAACTGAGATCTGCAAAAACAACAAGAAAGAGGGAACTTAACATTTTCTTCAATAACTTTTTGATTAAAATGAGGAGCTGTGGTGCATATATCAGTGGTTTTGTCAGTAGAAGTAGGGAACAGACTATATAACTTGATTTCAGTTTATAGAAACTTATATCTTTCAGAATCAGATAAATATATTTATTTAAAGCTTACTTTATGATTGCTGTAACAGGTTTCATTAGTTGCTTATTCAGTTATAGCTTTGAATTATTTCTTCTCTGACATGGTTAGACAATCTTAATTTTTTGAGTAAATTAATTCCTTCTTCCTTCTTTCCCCACAATCAAGGATGTTAGATTTGAAGAGGTCTGTTTCTGATCTGTTAGAATAAATGGAGTGTCAAATTAAAATGGTAATTTGCACAAATTGGTTGAATATCTAGATTAATGTAATGGAATTGTTTTGAATTACATTTTCAGTGTAGGTGACTAAAATAACTACAAAGTTTAAATCCTGTTTAAGTTAAGAACCTAAAACACAGGAAGTCTGTCTCCATAATAGCAATACTCATATAACTGTGTCACTTTCTGTAATGAAAATGACATCTAAATAACTACTAAGGGCAAAAATCTGTTAAGAAGTTATGCTTACTATAAAATGAGGCTGTTTTAACGGGGATTTACTGTATTTTTAGGCGAGTGGCGGAACTTTTTATGTTTGATTTTGAGATCAGTGGCATTCATTTGGATGAAGAAAAGGTAATTTTTGGCTACAATATATGAACAGAAATGTGCCTGACTACCAAAGACCATATAACGAAACAAGCAACATGAATTGTGTGATACTGGGCCAGTTTGTCCTCCAGGATTCCCGCTGTCTTCTGTGGAATTTTGTCTTCTGAGAAGTGATCGATTTTGTGTATTTTAAATAACTTCTCAAGTGTGTGTGTTTGAATGTTTTGAAAATTAGTTGGCTGTTCTTCCCAGTTTGGCCCTCATCATTCCTTTGTTCTAAAGATTTGTAAGCAAGACCTGGGATTCTGCTGTCCTTGACTGGCATCTGCCTTTGTCAGCTGCTTAGCTGACTGAACAACCTATTCACAGAGGAGGAAAAGCAGCACTCTGTGCACTGTGATGACAGGTTAATCAAGTAGAGTGTTCTAGAAGGGATCAGATTTGTGTCCAGGCTTTCCTTTGGTGCTCACATAACCAGAAGTTGTAAGTCTTACTCAAAATTGAATGTGTGGGTGTGGTCTGATTACCTCTCTTGGAGCTTTGACAGACTTTTGCAGAAGTTGGTGATAGATTTGCCAAAACCATCAGCTTTCTCCATGCTTTGTGGTATGGATGCTCTGATGGATGTCTGTTCATAGCTCTTGTCCCTGTATAAAGTTAATACTTTATTTATTTGACTCATTCCCTCCAAAAAGATATGTACAAAGGCTCTTTCACCGGATATATGTGGTAACGTTACTCTGAAGGTTGTGGTTGTGATGGCATTTTGGAAAAATGCTTCTACAATACACTTTTAAAGTTAGTACAAAGCTTGGATTACAGGTTTTATTTGTGATTTGACTATTGGTTCTATGGTGCTTCATTCCCTTTCAGTTACGATTTCTGTTGCCCCTTATTTTGGCACATTTTCCTCTTCCCTGCCAGTTCCACCTTTCTTCTGTTGCTTGCAGTGTTCCGTTTCAATTCTCATTTCAGACTTCAGAAATCTTCACTGTCATAAGATGAAATTTACTTTTTCTACAAAGAATTTCTGCTTTTGAAAACAGAACTCAAAAAGATGTGCTTTAAAGAGTAAGGGTGGAATGGGAGGACGGAGGTCTGCAGGTTTTGTCATTCTTTGGGCTTCACAAGTATGTTGTATCTGCACCCTCAGCCTGTTCTCCTGAGCTATGAACCCACAGGCAATAGAAAGCATACTCTGCTAACATGAACAAGTTCACTGAAGCAAATCTTCCTGTAAAGTTAAATGTGTGAAATATTGTAATTATGGTGTTAAGACCCTAAATCACAAAATCTGCAGGGAAAGGGTAAAATACCATAAATACTTTACAGTCTGCAGACAATAGTGCAGTACAAACAGTAACAAGAGAACTCTAATTCTGTATCTATTTCAGGGTGCTAGTAGAATTTGTTCGTCTCAGTGATGCTTCTTTTTTTCTCCTCTGGGTTTTACCTAGCAATCATATTAGGCATAGTTTTACAAATGCTTTCCAAGCAGCTGGCAAAGATTATGCAAATTCTACTTAAACTCCACTGTACATTTTCTTACTGCAGAAACTTAGGCATTTTCTTTCAAATTTCAATCCTGTGTGAAATTAAAGATCTGTATGAGCATCTGATCTTGTTGACTTCAGCCTTATGTTAGGATTTTGTTGATGCTGTATATCTAATCAGACCTTAAATGTTGTATTTTCTGCTTCATTTCTGGAAGAGTCCTCTAAAGTTTTAGAAGTTTTGAGTTCTGCTTGTACTATGCCTGAAGATGATGTGTATTTCGTATTTTATTTTTCTTTCTTACAGCGTAAAAAGGCAGTCAACCTCAACGTCAGAATATTGGATTTATGTAATGAATTTCTGACAGGGACTCACCTTCCCAACAAGATTGACAAACATGTTTTGCCAGAGCATATTCGGTATAATTTTACAGCTGAAGGCAATTGCTTACAAGTTGCTGGTTTGCATGCTGATTGTCCTGATGACCTGGTGTGTATTCCCTGTCTTTGCTTTGGCATATTCTATAACAAAAGTGCATATCGTTTCTTTAACTTGTTACTGAGGCAAATGCATATGGTTTATGATTATGATGTTATGACTAACAAGGAAGAACTGTTTTAGAACATAATAATCAATGGCAGCTTTGTCTGTAGCAGCTATGAAATATTGGAGGTGGAGATCCTGAATGGTTTGTGGAAGAAGAGGGGCAGAATATGGACCCTGGGTTTCGGGCAAGAAGACTTCATGTTATTCAGTAAACTGGGAGGTGGGATCCCATAGGTGCAGCTCTGTTGAGTAAAGTTGCTCCAGAAAGCTGGCAGTTCTTTAAAGGTCCTCCAAGCACAGGAGGATACTAAGCTACTCAGTATCCGTGCATCCTAGTCCTTAGAAAGCCAAGCAGATGTATAAGGAACCAGGCCTGGCATACAGGGAATTCATGACAAAGCTTTGTCTCCAAAAGGCAGCAGACATGAGGTGGAAGCAAGTACAAGATAAAAGGGAGAAATTTAGAAATATTGCCTGTACATCCAGGGATGATGTCAGGAAGGCCAAAGCTTAACTGCAGTTGAGACTTACAAGGGATGTCAAAGGCATCAAGAAGAGCAGCTACTGCTGCTCTAGTACTAAAAGACTGCATGAGGACAAGGTGATCTCAGTGCTGAGTAATGTGTGTGACTTAGTGGCAACCGACACAGATAACGCTGAGATGCTGATTACCTCAGTGTTCACCAATGAGTTCTCCAGCCCACTATACTTAGGGTTCAAAGAGCAGTAGATGAGGATCCAGTTTGGGATTACTTGAGAGAGCTCAACGCGTACAAATCCTTGGGACTAGACAGACTGCATCCAGGGGTCCAGAGACAACTGGCTATTGTCCTTGAAAGGCTTGCTGCCTTTGGTAGGCTGTGAAGATCAGGGAAGAACCCCTGTGACTGGTGGAGATAATATGTTTCACCCACCTTCAGAAAGGTCAAAAAAACCCCCAAACTGGGGACCTACAGGCAGTAGGAAGCTTATGGAGCAATTCAATATAGGAGATTACAGGCTGGATTAGTGGACAACCAGATCTGTAAAAAAACCTCCTTATTTCATGATTGGACTCAGTAGTGGTTAAGCATACTCTACTGGTCTTTCAGGGGTCTGTCCTGGGACCTTGCCTGCTTAACATCTTTATCCATGACGTAAAGGACATAGACACAGTGCTTGCCTACCAGATTTGCAGGTAATAGCAAATTGGGAGGAACAATGAATACACTGAAAGGCAGGATTGACATTCAGAGTGTCCTAGAAGCTGAGGGAATGGTCCACTGGGAACCTTATATAATTCAATAATAAGGGCAAATGTGAAGTCTTGCACCTGGAAAGGGAAAATTCCTGGCACTAGTAACAGTCTGGAACTGCCTGGCTGGGTCTGATCTGTGGAAAAGGCCCAGAGGGTTGGTGAGCAGCAAGCTGAACATGAGTCAGTAGTGACCCTGGCAGCAAAAAAGGCCAGCAATGTCCTGGACTGCAGGAAAAAGGAAAGAGACAGAGGGAAGATATTATAGCCCTTTACTCATCATTCTTTAGGTCTGACTTCAACAGAGGCCACTGAGAAGACCAGGAACTAGAGTGCTTGCACTGTGAAGAGAGGCTGAAGGATCTGGGCTTGTTTACCTTGTAGCAGAAGTGGCTTTGGAGGGACCCTTGACAGCAGCCTGCCAATACCTACAAGGATATAATGGAGAAGATAGAGCCAGGCTTTTCAGAGTGCTCTATGACAGGAGGACATGTGGCAACAGGCAAAAGCTGAAGTGAGAAATGCCAATTGGAGAAGTTTTTTCTGATCACAATACTCAAGCAGTGCAACAGGGAGGTCATCCTGTCTCTCCCATCTGTACAGGATTTCAGGACTGGATTGGAAAAAGCTTTGTGCAACTTGATCATGCCTCATAGTTGACTGCTTTGTGCAGGAGGTTGGATTAGAGACCTCCTGAGGTCCCATCCAACCTGAATTATCCCGAATAAACTTACTGTAGTTATTGCTAACAATGCTTTTCTACGAGGAATTATTTTAGTTTGTTTATAAATTAAAAATTAATTTAGACTCTTTGAAATGTGACAGTGGTTCCTTAGTTTTTTTAGATGTGACTGCAGGAATGTATTATAACACTCAGGTCTTTTGTTTTCATTTACTGTATAGTTAAGTAATCCAGGTGACTTTGAAATCTTGTTTGTAATGAAAAAGATAAAAGCTTCCTGTGGTAGAACCCAAGCTGTAATGTTTATTTTCTGTAAGAAATTAAAAATTAAATTGTGGCATTGATAGGATGTAAATAAAGGAATAATACACAGTGTGTGTCATCTATAAACTCTTGTCCTGAAAACAGTGTGATTTTACAATTGCTACTGCAGCCATGAGTAATATAGCAATTAAAGAATGCAGTTCTCTCCGTTAGATCTTTGGAGGGGCTCTTTGGAAATTACATAATTTAGGTTGGAAGGGACATTTGGAGATTGTCTGTTTGAGTTTGATCCTGTTCAGGGCAGTATCAAGTAGAGTAGGTTTCTCAGTGACAGGTCCAATTGATTTTTGAACACCTTCCAGAGATAGAAGTTCCTTCTGGGCAGCCTGTTTCATCACCTTCAGTATTATTTTTTTTTTTCTGGATATGAAATTGTAATCTTCATCTTACAGCTTGTATCCATTACATCTCCTCCTCATGCTCTGCCCCTCCAAGAGCAGTCTGGTTGCATGTTCTCTATGCCCTACTGCTAAGTAGATAAATCTTTAAGATCTCCTTTGAGCTTTTTCTTCTTTAGGCTGGATAAACCCAAGTCTCTCAGCCTCTGTTCTGTGTCAGTTGCGTCAACCCCCTAACATCTTGTTGACCCTATACTGAACCCATTCCACTATGTCAGTCTCAGTCTTGTCCTGTGGAACCCAAATCTGGACATGTAGTCTGAAGAGTACCAAGTAGAGGGCAGCAAGCAGATCCATGAACCAGAGGGCTGTACTCAAGATTTCTAACAGCTCAGTATGCTGTTGGCCTTTGCTGCAAAAGACACACTGCTGAAGCATGTTCAAGGAAGGGGATTCATCTCTCTTAGTTTATTTGCTTTCTTAAAAGAATGAAAGCCTGGTGGAAGGGATGAGGTAAAAAATGACTTGTGAATTATTAAAGTAGTATGTTTTAGAGACCCAGGACCCTCATTCTTGTTGAATATATTATCCAAGAGAAGCTTATTTCAAATGAAGACAAGCCTAAGTTGTTGCTAGATTTCTTAAGCATATTCCATATGCACAAAATAAAGATTATCTTCAATTAGTTTGTGAAACATAGAAAGCATTTTATCAAATTTTCGGGGGCTTGAGGGGATTTTTTTTTTTTACTGAGAGATAGTTATGAAAAAAACAAACCAGAAACAGATTGTCCTGTCCATAGGCAGATGGGCAGTCCCTAGCTTGCTACTTCAAAAGAAATAGGGCTTTTCTCTTCCTCATTTTTCTCCCCCTGACCCTATCTCTGGTTCTTATCAGGTCCAGAGACAGATAACTTAACTGATGTACAATTTGGCTTTCTTTTCAATTTATTTTCAGAAGTCTTAGTGAGTTAAGACAGCCCAGAGTGGTCTGAGAAGCACAGATGTTGGCAGGAGAAGGGAAGCAATGAGCAGAGAGGGGTCTTTTGACAGGGCAGAGAACAGGACCGTTTTTGTCAGTCTTGGTCAGTTAAGTTGTCTCATTCAATTTTCTCATTCCCTCTTCAATAGATAAAAGAGCCATAATTGCCAGGCAGTCATAATTACTATTGTTGAAAGGCTTGAGACCTTTTCCCAACAGTATCAGCTGAAATACAGATGTAATGCCAGATCTTCAGTTGCATCACTTGTTTCCATTAAAAATTACACTGTAGTCATGTGACCTTTTTATTTCTTTTTGTATTAGGTGCGAGAAGCTGCTTACAAGATTTTTCTTTACCCAAATGCTGAGCAGCTGAGACGTTTAGAAGAATTGCTTGCGAGCCGAAACAGTCTGGCACAGTTGGTTGGGTACGACACCTTTGCCCACAGGGCTCTTCAGGGAACAATGGCCAAAAATCCAGGTAAAAGGCATGCATAAAATCTAGGCATAAGGACATACTGAGAAATCAAATGCACCACGTTAAGTATGAGGTCAAAAGTTGTTAGTTTTTTGATACTTCTTCTAGTGAAGTGCCCTATTGTAGTTTTATTTTACTGTAGGCAATATTCATGCTTTCTATAAATGACAATACTCGCTGAGTTGGAACCAGTGTTTTTGTTCAGAATCAATGCTCACTCCTTAGATTATGAAGTTGCCGTTATCTCACCATGTGACAAAGTAAATGTAGTACTACATTCTCTTGAAATGATGGCACAGGGGTCAATGGATTAGTTTGATGTTCTAAAAAGAACTTTCTTGTTCTAAGGGCACTTGTTTTATTTGGAATGTTTTGATGTAAACTTAACATCTTTTATGGGAAGAAATAACTTCCCCCCCATTTTACTTTTAGAGACGGTTAGAGAGTTTCTGGAGAAGCTTTCTGAGCAGTTGTCTAAAAGGTATGTCCTTTTCACTGTTATTTTTCTAGCTTTACTCTTCAAAGAGAGGGACATGTGCATTAGTAAGCCAGTCAGTATTGGTTATTATATGCTCTGATAAAACAAGAAGTAAGACTTTCTCAGCTTTTTCAGGGGAATCATCAGCGTAGAATAAATTTTGCATCTGTGACCAGAGCACATGCAGGCCTGAATGCAACAAAAGATGTGGCAAGAAATGTGGGCAACAGCAAGCAAGAAGACTAGATTTAGGTGTTGAACACCTGGTCTTCTCCCCATACACACAACTCCATATATTTTACAACTGTAAACAAATTGCCCTGTTTTTCATTCTCGCCTCTCTTAGTTTCTACTCAGCACAAAACAGTTACATCGCTGTGTATAAGTGGGGTGTATAGTAAGAAAGAAAATACTTTGGAGGTATGCAGTCAGACTAAGAGGGACTTGATTTGAAGGTACATGAAGTAGAGAAGCAAAACGGAAAAGTTCTTTTACCATAGTATATGGGCCGGCCATTTTATAGAGTACTATCAATCTGTGATGATAGGCATTTTCTTATGACAGAGCATTATTATGTAATGTATTCTATTGCTCAGACTTTTCATTAACACTTTCATCATAAAAATCTTTTTCAGAACTCAGAAAGATTTTGAGATGATGACAAAGATGAAAATGAAGCTTAACCCCCAGAATTCAGTAAGTTAAATTTTGATATGTAGGTTTTGGTTTTGTTTTTTAAATACAGCGTATACTAACCTTGTTCTATGAGAAAAAGTAACTCTCTTTTAGTGTGCAACACATTGCACCATTAGAAAGAAAAGCTTTCTGTTTTCTGTCTTCAAAATGCTTTTTGACTGCTTAACTGCTACTTGTATTAAAACCAAGCATTGAGTGCGAGATAGCTGTTGGTTTATACAAAATGATACCAAGATAACTAAAATTTAAAGTGGTGAAAGTTAATATTACATTGTTTTGAATTGATTGATGCATTTGAAAGATAAAGGCTCTACTTTAGGTTAGATGCATGCCCAGTCTGCATACTCTATTGTAGGTATCCTAGTTCTGTATATAACTAGGTTTATCCTTTTATTTGCATAGAGTGTATTTCTTGAAGTCTGGTGTGAAGTCCCATTATTTATTTGAATAAGAAGTATTATCTTTATGCACATGTTAAAAAAAAGGTTTCAAGTTATGACATGTGATGCTATTTCTAATGATGGTTTTAGTGCTGAATGATTCCTATTATGTTTTAAAGTTCCATGACTTGTCAAAACTGCAAAAATATTCAAAGGAAACAATACTTTTACTTTGGGTTCACTTGCTGTCCATTATTGTAATTATAAACTGGAATTCTCTTTCAGAAGCTGATGCCGTGGGATCACCCTTACTACAGTGGGGTCCTTCGAGCTGAGAGGTAAGCTCCTTATGTTCATGATTGTAATGCAAATGAATGTCTTTATTTTATTCCTTGCAATAAGGATAAAGAAAGTCCTCAATGTAAACAGGATTTCCTTCTTTGAAGATGTATTTCAATATGAAAAAGTAAAAGAGTATCTGGTGGAGTGGTTGTTTGTAACATTTCTGTTACTTATGAATGCCTGTTGCAGTTTTTAGCTCCTCTGTTGCTTTACAGGAAAGTATTGTCCCTCTTTGAAGATACAAGAGGATGAAATAGTTTCAGAACAGCTAGAAAATCCATATTCTTGTTTCACTTTTAGCTCTTAGCTGAGCTGTAGTAATGTTTCGAAATAAATTTTGATCACTATACAATTCAACTCCTCTTCAGATTTTAACTGTATTGTATTTTTGCTGAACGTGCACCTGTCATCCCCTTCTACAGACTTGAAATAGCAGCTTCTTGAGTAGATCTTCAGTGTTTATGGATAGAATTCATTCTCATCTCTCCTGCAAAACTGAGAAATATATCCTTTATGCAGACTTAAAATAATGTGCAAGACTTCTGTACATAATAAGATGCCAGCTCTGAAGGATGTGAGCCCTACATATTGCCTTTATTAGATAGCAGTGGTGACCTTTTAGGTTTGTGTTGAAAAAGATAATTTGCAGTTGTTCTTTCACAAGACGTGGAAGAAAAATCTTCCTTCACTGCAGATTTATAGATTTTTGATTTTAAAACAAGCTTAGACTGGATGTATCTGATTAAAGTAGTAGTTTAGTCTGGATCAGAAAGCTATGGTAGTATAGACATGGCATGGAAGGATTGCCAGCAGTTGGCTTGGCTGTTCTGTTGCTTTCTTGTACTTTGTTACTGAGGCAGTAGTTTTATGAGCAGCAGCTCTAATATTGGCCTTGTCTTAAGCTACTGTGTACTCAGATGGGACCTGAGCTATGTATGTACAGCAACGTTCATGTTCTGGGTGTGCAGAATTTACTGTGCAGGAGAGGGAGATGGGTCCAGCTTCTGGGTCTGCTCCTGGTAGTTAATGCCAGAGCACATAGCACTCCACAGTGTATGCATAGATTGCTTGTTTGTGGCATGGCCTGAGAGTGACAGCTTTTGTTTTAAACTGGACAGGTAGCAGGCATGCTTCTGTAAAAGTGAGAATTAAATAGTGGTTATTTTGGAGGAGAGTCAAGGTCCATCTAGCTTCAAATCCTATTTTAGCAGTGGTCAGTAGCAGTCTGTGGAAGAGTACTGCCACACTCGTTCAAGATACTATTTTGTAGCTTACAGATCTCCTTTATCTTGCCTGTATAGTGTCTTGAAAACAGCAAGAATTACATTCTGATTCATAGTGCTTAAGACTGCTGTCAAATATTGATGAAATTTATTGTCTGCTGATCCTATAATGTCTGCTTCCCCTGTTTTCAGAATTAGTGTGTCCATAAGGGTTAGAGCATTAGATCTAGAAGTCTCTGTGTTTGTTTCCTTCTCCTTCTGGAGGAGTGTCTTCTGATACTGTCTTACTGTCCCTAGATCATCTCATGGAACTAACCACATTGTAATTGAGTTGCTGATGATTACAGATAGATTATTCTGCTCATTTTGGCATTAGGAAGAAAAACATTTAATTTCCTTATGTAACTTTAAGAATGTAGGATATTCACATGCGTTTGGACTATTGAATTTTAATGACTTTTACTGTCATATTAGGTCGCCTTTATGTTCACTCTGCTTCTACTGTTCTTACCGATTCTGTTGTTTTGTAAGTTGAACAGCAGGAGGAGCTCCAGGCTTACGTCACAGAGTACGTTTTTCTTTCTGTAAATTTAGCTGCAATAATTTTGTTTCTGTCAGCTTTCACCAAGTCTCTTCCCTGGAAACTTGATCCTGCTTCAGAAGTGTAAGTCTCCCATTGATGGTAACAGGATATTTGCTTTTTTTTCCTTTTTTTAAATAAAAAATTATGTTAAGTAGTGTAATGGTTTTGTAGCTGCAGTTTAAGTGGCAGATAGATGTCAGTATAAACATACATTTAAAAGAAAATGTAGACTAAAGTCTGAAATCCATGGTAGTAGTATCTTAAAAGAAAGAGTAATTGGGAGAACCTCAAGAATTTTGGCAGGCTGAGGGTAACAAAACAGTGAATGCTAGAACATGCTTCAGCCTCTGACAAGTAAGAAGATGTCTAGTATGTATATTATAAAAAGAATACGGTTGAGTTTTAGTGCAGACAAGTACCACAGTATTAATTAAATCCATTACTTCTCAGTAAGAGCAGCTGCAGTTATAACTAATTCCCAAGGCCCTGATCTTGCAAAGATGTCTTGCTGATGACTTCCAGGTCATAAAAAAACCCCCAAAAGCTGGAAGAGACCCTTTGAGGTCTACTATTTGCCTTGAAGGTGGGATTGACTGTGTTTAAGGCACTTCTGATGGAGACACAGAACTGTTCTTGACAACTGTCAATGATGAGCACCAATTAGACTAATATTTGGTGTTGACTTCTGTTTCCCTAACCTTTGGTGCTAACCAGGCTGAGCCAACTTTGCTGGCTATAATTCACTGTTGGGATTTTTGCCAAAATGTGACAGATTTTATTCAACTTGCAGCTGGGATATGCTCGGAGGGTATTGCACTCTGTGCTGGTCCATCTCTTTGGGACTGCAGAAATGTTCAAAAAGACTGGCCTTGGGGTGAAGAAATCAATGCCAAAATAAGCCAGTTTCCTACTGGTTAGAAAAGAGAAGCCTCCACAGCAACTGCAAGTATTTTGGTTCTTGGGGTGACCAGCTGAGCAGAAATTAGGAATGACTCATGTCCTCTCTTCTTGGGATTGTACATAGGCTGCCAGCTTCAGGGGAGAGTGGGCAACACTTCTGGTTTTTCAGAGGGATAGGTTCAATACCAAGGTATCTAAACATGATTGGATGTTCCTCAAGATGCTAAAAGCTGAAACTAATGTTGAAGTTTGCAAGTTACTTGTAAATAAACTTGTTTATGACTGCTTTTTGTTAAATTATTTTTAGTTTTATGAAACGATGCTCTTTGTTGGGAACACCACATGGAAAAATAGCCCAGACCCTTTGTGGAATGTCTGAGAAAACCGTCACTCCATTCAGATTGAAAGCTGAAGTGGAAAAATAATGCAAAATTTAAAACAAACCAGAAATCTTTCAACCAAAGTGCTCATAGAGAAGGAAAACTTTCCATAACTACCTGTGTATAAGCAAGGGAAGGCATGCCTTCTATTAAATCAACCAAAGTAGGTGCAAAAAGTACACTTATGAGTCACCAAACTAGTGTACTAAGCTTTTTGGAGGAAGACCTGACAGTTATTAAAGGCTTGCTGTGAAGCAGAATCCAAGTTTCAAGAATTATTTCTTTATTCAAAACATCATGGAAAGACAAATAAATTGTTGTTGATTTGAAACAAAGTCAAATCTAAACATTACATACAGTGTTGATACCAAATCAATAATCTGAATTTTCCCCCAACTCCTTCAGAATACTCTATGAAGTACAATTAACAGAAAGAAAAAGTGAATGTGAGATACAGGTGCTAGTTTATGGTTGATGAGAGTACAAAGGCTTTCTATTATTATTATTTTTAAGAAATCCAGATTCTTCTATAAATCATGGTTAAGAGTCTCCCTTCAGGTAAAGAATTAAATTTCATACTCTGGCATGTAATGAAAATTGGAAGGGGTTTTCCTTGTCTTGATCTCTTTAAGTTAACCTGAGGGGTTCATCTCCTTTTATCTTCCACTAACAGGATTTTTCAAGTTTCTTTGGAAGTTTTGACAGAATTTGTTTTATTAGAGGTAGTTAACTTAATGTTCTATATTTTCATGGATGTGAACAGGAAAATAATTTTTCAAGTCAAGATATATCAGGGACTACATTTAATAGCCACCAAAAATCAGAATACATTTAATAGCCACTGGTAAGAGTTGCCAAGCAGCCAGTCTGCAGTTGTTAAGAGTCTGAATGCTCATGTTCTGAAGCACAGTGGTCCTTACTCAAATATCCCTAATGTCCAAGTTTATAAAAAGCATTCTTAATAGAATAGATAAAAGTCATGCTACACAAAATAGTCTTAGTTTCGTTAGAAATGTACAGCTTAAATGAAAGTGATTTTAGAAGTCTACATTTTATTTAGACTCATTGAAGTCATACAAGCTTACAAATAATTATTTATAATCACATATTACATCTTTGTTCTTCACAAGGACACAGTCTTTTTTTTTGAAGCCTGATGTTCTTGAAGAATAACCAAACCTCATTGTGTCAGTTAACTTCTTTTTAAAATTGTTTTTTAAATTGGTTTGCCTACATTACTATTTTTAAAGATAGTGCTGGGCTGCATGCTGTAAAAGTAAGGTGTTTGGATTTTTTACCATAGTTTATCCTTTAATATAAAGCAGGAATTTACGTCAAAGAAACTGCTGCTTTCTTTGATATTTCTACTTTCTTTTGGAGGGTGCTGAGATTTCTCTTTGTAAACTTTCTGAGCTCCCATTCTGACATAAAGTACATAAGAAAATTTTCATTCTTAACTGGGCTTTGTTACAAATACAAATGCTTGGGTGTTTAAATCAGATGTTCAGAGTGTATTAAGTTACTGAAATACATTTTAAGAGAAAATGAAAGCAGAACAAACTTCTTTTGTTAATTTTTGTGCTTCTGAGTCTTTCACAGTTTTGGACATTTAAGCATTTAAAGTTATGCAATTCTACAGGAACAAGAAAATAGGGTTCATTACTAAAATAAAAGGTATTACTTTTAATTCTTGATATTTTTTTAAGTCAAAGTAGCTAACTCAAAGTTTGGCGCAGAGAAAAATATTCATTTCCACTGTAGATGAGTTCATGTATATATTTGTTGATTCTGTTTCTGGTATGTTCAAAGTGAGACTTATATACTGGTAATATGATATTTCCTATATCTAAACTAAAAGCGGGGGGGGGGTTTGTTTGTTTGGTTGGTTGTTTTTTTGTTTGTTTGTTTTGTTTTATTTTATAAATATCTAGTCATGTAAAAATGTAATCGATTTCAGGAAGTCATCTTCTAGGTTAATAATTGTCTTTTCTGGTGTGTATGTCTGAAATGGATGGAAATTTTGGTATTTCCTTTTCCCTCTTCTTGGGGCTCAGGTATACAACATTCAGTCTAGGCAGGGAAGCTTAAGTTCCAGAGAGGAGCAAGAGCTCATAGCTGAGCTCAAGACTTCTGCTAGTTAACTCTAGTTGGTACCTTGGTACGCCTGAAAGTGGCATTATATTGGTGTCTGCTGTTCTCTGGTGACATAGGTATCCTAGATGCCTATTTGAAGCACTCTGAACCACCTTGAACTCAAAATTTAAGTTCAAGGATGTTTGATTCTAGCCCTGGTTTGCTTAGCGGACCTGAATCCTTCTTCCTTAGGAAGTGCTGTAACCATATTTCCATGTATTCTCCAGCTCTGGAGCAAGCAGTACAATGTTCTGCTGGTGATGGTAGTATGCCATGTGCATCATCCTCCCCATTGAATTCTGCTCGGCTGGTGCAGCAAGCAAGCTGCAAATTACAGGTCCCGTTGGTTTCCAACAAAGATTTTAGCTGTCTGTATCCAGAACAGTAACCTTTTTTGCTAGTAGCAGTAACCCTTAGCAGAGATTTTACTGGTAGCAGAATGCCTGTTAGTGTAGTTCAGTATGGGTCGTAATAACTTCCTTTCTGATTTCTTTTCCCAAAAATACTTGAATGCATTTCCTGTTGGAAGTAAAATTTGTAGCTTGGCTGAATAAATAGAGGCAGGTTGCCAAAGAGTGACCAGAAAGAGTGTGCTCATATTAAAGTAGCTGTTCCTTGCAGTTAAATTTTGATTTTTTTACTATTTGTTTTAAATAGAAAGAACAAAGCTAGACAACTACCCAAGCCCACAGTTGATAATAACAGCTTGAAAATCATGCATAAAATAGTGATTCTTAGAATGGTTGCTACTTTAACATGTAGTGTAATAAAAATATTTATATGCACGGTAGGGTCATCAACAAAATAATTATTAACATGTAGATTTTGAAGATTGCTTTAGTCTGACCAGTGAGTAGTTCAGCTGCATGCTAAGCTGTAGTAGTTTGGAAACTCTGCTGTTTTTCTATAGAGTCAGTTAATTAATTAGCTAAAGTTTTTATCCCTTCATTCTACCAGTAGAGAAGTAATGTGCAGTGGAATGCCTTGTTTTGGTAAGGTTTTGTTGAGAGGCTTTTGTATGCATTTTCAAATACGCTTAGTTTCACATTTGAAAAAAATGATCAAAGAAACACTGTACACCTGGGATAGAAGATGGTGAACTTTGAGTTTCCCCTTTAGCTTCAGGAGAAATTAATTTTACAGTCTTGGATCAGCCCTCAAAAAGGCTCTGCATCCTACACAGAGAAGCTCTATCTTTGTTATAGGGTATCTTAAAGTGCTAAGGGAGTGTTTGATAGAAGTCTTCATCTTGGAGTTTTATGTGGTCTTTCAGATAATCTGGTCTGGGTAAGAGAGTATTTTGAAGATAAAACCCAAGACCCTTGAACAGCATTAGAATTTCCATTCAAAGGGCTGAGAGAAGAAGGAGGTTTGGCTTGCTTGTCACAATCACAGTCCCTGTTGCTGCCAAGAAGTTGTGCTACAGTGTTTTAGAATTTGAACACTGACATGCTGTGTCTGTGAAATGTTCTGTTCTTGCAGTTTCGCTAAGGTGATGAAGCTGTGAATAACTGAGGTTGGGTAATCATTTGCTAGCAAGCAGATGCTTTTTTCCTGTCATCTGGAAATGGTGACATTGTTAATGGCTGCTACTGTTTAAATGCCTGGAATCAAGCAAGAATCTTCAATAAGGGAGCACGTAGTTTGTAAACTCTTCCATTTACCACCCACACACTCTAGCCAGAATTCAGATTTACAGATCTAGGAGAGACTGTAGGATTTCCTGCTTTGCTCATTGAGTATTCTCTCTCCTTTTTTTTTTTTTTTTTTTTTTTTTCTGAGAAAGATTCAAGTCTTTTAAATTAATTTCTTCCCTTTTCCCTTTTGTCCTCAAATCTTATCTAATGTTACACCTTTCACTCTGCAGTGAGTAGCATTAAATATTGAAAGTGTGGGCTCAGAGAAGTCAGATGTATGCTTGCTCTTGCCCCTGAAAGGCAAGATCATCTATTAATACTAATTCCAGGAACTGAGTTTTTGGTTATAGGGCATCAGCTTCAGATAGCTGAGGTTTTGGGTAATTTCTATTTCTAAATAAGCCCAGAGAGAAAGTTTTCCTGGAATCAGTGCAAGTTTGGGGTTAGGCTTTTTTAAGTGATAGCTGATCTTACTTGATTTGTGAAAAGGGAGCTCATGTATGAGGTAGGACCATATTCAAAATTGTGAATCAGATCTCTGTTCTGGTGTCTGGATTGATTCTTGCTTAGTTGGTATAGACTGATGTCAGAGGAAGATTTTGAAGATATACTCTCCATTTCCTGGAGCAGTAGGTTTTTTTCAGTAGCCTATAGTAATTTTGAAGTGTGTTCATTATCATATGATTATGAAAATTGCATTATATTATCGTAATGACCTATGGCTTGCAGTGGCTAGCAAACAAAGAAACTATGGATGCTGGATAACTTAAGGTATAATAATCAGCACAGGCTGCTGTCAGGATTGTCCAAAGGCAATTTAAACATCAGGCTTGTGTCATGAGATACTAGTTGCTATTTGAGGACTTTTCAATATGTTTGTCTTTGATCTTTGTGTGTACCCTGATGTAGTAGGGAAGGCAGAAATGGAGAAATAAGTGAAACCAGAACTAGAAACATTTTTTTTGGCATTCTGTATGAAAAATATTGGTTTTCAAAACTTCTTAAAATTTTCTGTTGGCAAAAGGAATATTAACATGCATCTTTCATTATATGTGGGAGAGGCTCGGTCCTAACAGTGTTCTACCAGAACTGACTGACATGAACTTTGCGTAGTTATTATTAAAGTGGTTGTTTAATCAGGACCTCATTGTACTCAAAATGTCAGATTGTGACATCTTCAAACATTAGCTGGGGTAGGGGACTTGTTCCCCTGGGGAGTCTGCCTTAAGCCAAGTGTAGTCTGTTACTGCTGTTTTCATGTGTGGGTGGATAAGTATTGTGCTTTTCCAAAAGACAAAACTATTACACTCCCCACTCCCTTCTTTGCATAGTGACAGTGTATTGCAAAATACAAAAAAAAAGCCATCTCCCTATCCTCTTCATCATGGGGTAAGTTCATGGGGATGATGCACATGTTCAAGAAGTACTGAGAAAGAGGAGGAAATAGTCACTTCTCCCTGTAATACGTTGTCAGCTCTTCTTTCCCTATAGAAATGTCACTGCTTTCTGCTGCTAGTATGTATCTGCGTTTTTGACAGAAATGGAACATAAAGTATAGGCTGGATAGGGCTCTGAGCAACCTGATCTAGTGGGAGATGTCCCTGCCCATGGCAGGGGGTTGGAATTAGGTGATCTTTAAGGTCCCTTCCAACCCTGATGATTCTATGATTCTATTAAAAGTAGTTCCAGAGTTCTTTCCCTCTGCTTACAGCCCCCCCCCCCCCCCAAACATGTTAATCCAGTATTTCAACTGATGTGGTAATCCTTTGCAGTTAGTGTGAAACATTGTCCTCCTCTGACAAAGCTGGAATCTATCTCATACTGCAGCTGTGTGGTCTTAGTTCTAGGCTCCATATGAACTCTTCACAGAATTACAGAATGGTTGAGGTTGAAAGTGACTTCTGGAGGTCATCTGTTCTAACCAGAGGGCTTCACACATGGTCAGTATGGTGCTTGCAGGGCTGATTGAAATGAGCTCTCCAAAAGGCCCTGCAAAGATCCCTCCTGCAACCTCCATGTGAAACCACTTGAGCATGTCTGTATTACTCTTCTGGTTCTGAGGTAGTTTTGTAGCTGGGCCTTGTGTTCCACCTGGATTAATAAACCATTCTGGAACTTAAACGAAGGTACAGAAAATTTGGGTGGCTCTGCAGAAATCAGTGTGGGACAAGCAGGGTTGGGGGCACAGCCAGAATTACTAAATGCTACTCATCTGAATTGGCTCTGAGGAGATGTGGCTCTAGTTTACTACTGACTTCAAGGCTGAGTTAGGACTAAAACTGAGGTATAACTTTGTCTTTTTTTCCATGTAAGTTTTTAGCTATACAGAAGGAGTATCATTGCCTATTCTTCCATCTTTAATTTGGAATAAATATATTTTAAAAAAATAAGAACAGTCATGTTTTGCGGCTTGGAAGGGTTTATCTGGAGAAATCCTGCTTCACATTATAGCAAACTTCTGTTGAGACAGAACTTTTATAGTGAACTTTTCATTTATGGTCAATCCTTAGTTAAAGAAGCAATTATTTGAATTACAAATGGGAAAATGAGTTTAATATTGACAGTGGTATGTAGGATGATGGTATAAGATTGTAAAATGATGTGAGAAAACCCAGTCCTAAACTATTAGAGAGGTTGTTATGACTCGCTGCTAAAAGGTCTTATTTTTCCTCTTTATTAAAGGGTCATTTTAACAGGTCTTGTAGTCTGTACACAGGGAAAACTTCAGAGCAGGATCAGAAGAGAACCAAAGCACTTACCGGTGGGTTTAATTTTTCATGGTAAAACTCTGAGCAGAAGGTGATCACAGAGTGATACTATGAAAATCTGGAGACATATGAGATTTACCGGCTGCAGCTTTCCAGAGAGTGTCTTTTTATCTATCTTGATCTAAAGTGATTTATTTCATGCTTATTTTTGTTCTTTTGATTTAAAGACTTTTTGAGTAAGAAGGAAAATGTGTGTATTGCAGCATGCGGAGTGTGAATTTAAATGTTGCTATGCATATTGAAGAAGTTCTGTTAGTATGGTAGAGGCAAAATCTGATTTATTTTATATGTTCTAGTATAATTAAAAAAAAGAACGGAAATACATCACTTTAGCTTCTTTGCATTTGTAGTGTGAAAATAAGCAAAATCCTGTAACTGAGCATACCTCTGGTTTTGATAGATGTTGCCATGGTAGTTGCAAAATGCTGCTAGAGTACATCTGTGATAAAGATAACATGATATAAAGGATACTATAAAAATAAACCAAAATACATTGACATATTCAAGAATGGGTGACGTGGCATGGAGAGGTAACCCCACCCTGCTGTGCATCACAGCGCAGTGGGGCTGAGTAGTGAATTGTAGCTGCAGTTGTCAGCAGCATATTGGCAAATGCAGTATCCCCAGTGTTGTTTTGTTTGGTTTTAGGTCTTCTGTGTGTGGGACTGGGAAGAAAAGAAAGGTAGCTAAGTGGCTGGGGACCAGCTGATTCTTTCATAGCTGGTCTCTGACTAAGCCTTTTGATCATAGGCCTTAATATAGCATGATTCTCATCTTTGGTGTTAAGCTGTGGTACTGTAGCTGATCCATGTTTAAATTTCAGTGACTAGTTTCCTTGTCATTAGGAAGCAAAAAGCACAAGAGTATGAAAGAAGATAGAAGTGAGGACTGTGACTCTCTAGAGTTGAACAGGCTTTACTCTGAGACCCTAGAAAACGATATAAATAACTTTAGAATTGGACTTTGTATGTGAAATGAGGGAGCCAGAACATTTTTGCCATTTGGAGTGTGCACACACCTACAAGCAGATTCCAGTTCTGATTTTGCTATTGCCTCCAAAGAGTTGTGTGATCCTGGGCAGCTTGTGGAAAGTGTAAGCTTGCAAAGGATTTATTTGCTTGATAGTTTGTTTACTTTTTAGGGTCAGAGTCTCAGGACCTTTGAGCCCATGTAAAGGCTGCATTCCCATTTCTGGACTACTTTTATACTACTGGTTTTTGTTCATTAGTTTCTGTGTGTGCATGCAGATGCAGGGTGTCTTCCTCCTCATGTGAGTCTTCTGTGCTACAGTGTCTTAAACATACTTGTTTAATGTTAGGCTCAGGAGGCTTGGCCATGTTTGAACTCCATGTCACTTACTGAAATCTTTGTGTGGCTCAAAGCTGTTAAGATACTTTTTACATGGTTCACAGAGTCCCTAGAGCTTGAGGTGTGATTCATGCATGGGAGGTGATTGTATCTCCTTAATGTTTCTATTGCTTTGATGAATGATAAGATTGCAGAGTCAGCAGTATTTGCTGGTTTGTTCCCTGCCCTAGCTGAGGATTTGGTTTACACCACAGCCAAAGCCACCTCCATTTTCTGATCAATCACATGGTGCAGCCTTGGCATGGGAATAGCACTCGAGTTCTGGTGGCCTCTTGTGGATCAGAAGCCACAGCCTGGCCATCTGTGGTGTTGTCATGGTCTGTCTGAGCTATGTGTTGGCCACATCTTCAGAAAATGATAGTCAGTATCTGCTAAATTTGGTATCTAAATTTGAATATAAGAAAAAATGAGTTACTGTGAACCACTGTGACATAACCATTCTGTGGTTTACTTTCACTGTTTGAAAAATGAAGCCAAGCATGCTTAATAAGCCTTGAGGCTTACCCAGCGTATTTTGTCACATCCTATGACTTGGAGGTGGGGACTCTGTAGTTTACATAGCTCAACTAACTGTTTTGGGATTCTTGTATTTCCTTAGGTACAACATTGATCCTGGCTTGTACTGTCCATTTTTCTCTCTTGGGGCATGCATGGAAGGTTTGAACTCTTTGTTCAGTCAGCTCCTAGGAATCTCACTTTATGCTGAACAGACACAGAGAGGAGAGGTTTGGTCTGAAGATGTTCGAAAGTTGGTAAGTATTCTGGTACCCAACATCTGAAATGACAAAAGGAAGGAAGCCATGAATCAGATTTTGATTTTAGATTACTTGGGTACCTACCAAAAGCACAGACTAGTCATCTAATTTAACTTGGAAGTTAGACCTCAAGGGCTTTGTCTTTTGTATGCTTGGTACTTTATGGCCTTTATAACACATCTCTGTGTGAAGATTCCTGATTCAGAAGCAGTTTCTCATTTTGAAGATTGCTGTTGTACCTTTCAAGCCATTCTTCTGAACGAGCCCTGCTAGGTTTTTTCAATTCATTTTGTAGATGACTGTAGATGACTAGAATGCTGTAAGTACATACGGATTCTAGCAGTCATGTGTCTTTGCCTCATTTTTTTTATTCTCTATGTCATCTTTACTTTGAGATCTGGTTTTATGTCTTTAGTTTTCTGAACACTTTTTAGGGGAGGGTGGAAATAAAAACTTAGACAGTAATTTACTCATCAAGTTCCCAGATTCCTCTGTTGCTTCCCTCCATGCATTCACTGCCATATCTTCTTTACTGCTCTTCTGTCTCCAGCGAGAGCTGCTGTTCTTTACATCCTGTGGGTCAATTTCTAACTGCTCCTTAATTTTTTATTTTTATTTCCATAGTAAATCAACTTCTGCTACTGTTGACTTTTCAGAAGTAATTTAGGGGCTACAGACAGTGTTACTTTTAATACTAATCTGTCACTAGTTTTGAGTGAAATGCAGAAGTGGTTGTAGTTTGAGGGACAAGTTGTGAATTACATATATATTTTCTTCCAGCTACATTTCCAACAGATTTTACATTAATTATTCCCACTTTATTTGTCACTCATTATAAATCTTTGGATTAGAATGCCATGTCTTCAATTTACATATCTTATCAGTGCTTTTACTGTGGAAATAGTAATACTTTTTTCTTCTTCTTCAGGCTGTTGTTCATGAAACTGAAGGTTTGCTCGGCTACATCTACTGTGACTTCTTTCAGCGACCTGATAAACCACATCAGGTAACATTTATAATCAGATTCTAGTGTGGGTTTTATTTGAGTAATGACTGTAGCATTACGGCCATTGATATTCAATATAAGTTTAGTAAAAGTTATCTCAATTTAAAATAAATTAATCAGGGAAAACCTGTATCTTTAAATGTGGTTTTAAGTAAAATATTTTTGTAAGTAACCTTTCATTTAAAAATGTCACCTGATAGACTGAATTCAGACTTTCTGTTCTACAGAATGGCAGGCACTATGAAATATCATAGAATTCTGTATAGGGAAATGGTAGATTTTTAAATATCTATTTTCTGGCCTACTACTTGCAAGTAAAAACAATCTGAAATTTTAATACTCTTTAGAGGTCATAGCTTGTAATGACAACTAATTTTTATTCAAAATCCTACTTAAAACTCTAAATGGTTCTAGATGTTGTGGTTCAGTAGCCCATCCTGCCTTAGTGCCAGTGTATTAACTAAATGATGCTCTACAATAGACACTTCACTTTGTAGAAGTATCAGCAAACTAAGTGGACAAAATTTAAATTTACATTAGTTTAATATATTACTCTGTTCTGCTGATATTTCACAATATACTAGGAGTGTTGTGCAGTATTTATTTTATAAAGAAGTTACTGCTGAAGATTCAGGAGAGAACCTAATCTATAAATGATGGATCTGGCACATGAGTAAATATTTTTGAGATAGTGATATTTTTTTAGAAAAATTGAGAGGTTTTGATAATTCTAGAGGACAACAATTATTTTCTAAATGTAACACAGTCTTTTCTTTATGGTAAGGTAATTCCCTTATGCATATGAACCAAATAATATTTGGACCAGATGACCTCTAGAGGTCCCTTCCAGCCTAAAACATTCTATGATTTTATAAAGGTGGAGAAACAGCATGCTGCTATTGAACAACATTGTTAATAATCATTAAGTTGAACTTTTGCAACTGAGTATATTGTTTACATTTGATTTACTAGTTTAATTTAATAAAAAAATTTCATCATTGTTTTAATATCATTGATGTAATGACATCGGATGTCCATATGTTTGCTTTTATCGTGGAAAGGATTGTCACTTTACAGTTCGTGGAGGCAGGCTAAGGGAAAACGGAGAGTACCAGCTACCTGTAGTTGTTCTTATGCTTAGCCTGCCCCCTTCAACAAGGAGTGCACCAACACTACTAAGTCCTGGCATGATGGAGAATCTCTTTCATGAAATGGGACATGCTATGCATTCTATGCTGGGAAGAACTCGGTACCAACATGTCACTGGTAAGAAAGTTGGAGTAGTGATTTTTTGTTGTTGTAGTGAAGTGCTTCTAGAACAAAGGTGTAGAAAGAAAAAAAAACTCAAGAAAAAAAGAGCATGAACCAGTTATGGTTGAGTCATGTTGATGCATTAACTGCTTGAAAGAATCCAGTGCAGAGCCACAAAGATGATTAAGGGAGCAGAACATCTCTCTTATGAGGAAAGGCTGAGGGAGCTGGGGTTCTCTACCTTGGAGGAGACTGAGGGGTGACCTCATTAATGTTTATAAATATGTAAAGCGAGAGTGTCAGGAGGATGGATCCAGGCTCTTCTCAGTGATGTCCAATGATAGGAAAAGGGGAAGCAGGTTCAAGCTGGAACATAGGAGGTTCTATGTAAACGTAAGGAGAAACCTTTTCATGGGGAGGGTGACAGAGCACTGGAACAGGCTGCCCTGGGAAGTTGTGGAGTCTTCTCTGGAAACATTCAGAACTCACCTGGTCATGTTCCTGTGCAACCTGCTCTAGGTGATCCTGCTCAGGCAGGGGGGTTGGACTAGATGATCTTTCAAGGTCCCTTCCGAACCCTACCATTCTGTGATTCTGTGATCTACATCTTTGATGACTTGGAAATACATTATCAGGTCCCCAGATATTACCTTAAATGCAACCATACAACACTTGAATGTTCTTCTTTAATAAGAATTGGGCATTTGTATCTCTTCTTTCTGTACTGGTGATCTTTGTTCTAGTGGTGGTATCCACTCTTGCAAGTTTCTCTTGTGGGGACTTTATAATAATGAATTAGTTGGAAAATTGAAATTACATTGAGTTAAACTTGTACCTACTGTAAAAAGCACAATGAATCCTGGGCTGGAAGTGATTTAGGAAATTAAATTAAGGAAAATTAGTAAATTAATTCTTGCAAGGAGCATATTGCACTGGTAATCTGGAAAATCTGTAAAGCCATGCCTTTTCTAGTTGCTTCTGGTTATAGCAAATGAGATAAATTAAAAACGTATTGTATTTGCAAGCATAGTTAACTAGTAGGCCATTTTATCATACACAAATGAACATGAATGAACATGCAGTCACAGCTTAATGAATGCTCTGAAAAGGAATATTGTCTTTTTTCATTTAGTCCCTCTTCTCAAGCAGTGGTAATGAGAGTACTGGCTGGCAGCGCACAGGCTGCTGTGGCTCCTGCAGTTGTAGCAAATGAGTCAAAGCACATTGTGGCTAAAGCTGCCTGGCATGATACTTTTCTTACCTGTGGACTGCTTGGTATATCATCTTCTGAAATAGTGTGCTGGAAATTCCATTTGCAGTAGATATTTACTTATTTAAAAAAAAAAAAAAATCACAACCAAATAGATGAAACTGTATCCCCCTTGTCTGAAGGATTTTTTTTTGTTTTTACCATCTTTATATTATGCTAATGATATAAAGAGTCATACATGCTAGAGTTATATGTTATCAACAGATACTTTGCACCCAGTGACAAAATATTCTTTGTGAAGTTTTCTACTTTAAAATAGACTGAGCTGTTTGTAAGCATGTCACTACTGGACATTGTTAAAACCAATGAACACTGTATATGCTCTTCCATATGTAAGCCCTGTATACTCCTTGAGATGGTTAAGTGCTCTCCCCTGGCCCTTCGACTCATATGGCCTTATTCATCTTGACCTCCAGGAGTACTTACATGCCCTAAAATAACTGCTTTGCTGGGGTTCTCCTCTGGTGGTGAATCGTATGTGTATCTATATCAAAGTCTTAAAAGGGGCAGGAAGTGGCTAATTTTTGAGGCTCAGGCTTTCCATGAAGCCCCTGTGTGTGGTTTTAGTGTTGCTTTAGCTCTAGCCAGCCCTGCATCCCAGGGGATTTCACTCCAGACCTAACATTGCAAAAGCAGTATTGGAGGTCAGTTCTGTTGTTTCTGCAGAAAACCTTTTTTATGGCTTTAGAATGTGTTACAATCAAATGGCTTGTCCCAGGGATGTGTGTTAGGGGCCGTGTGATCTCATGAGACACTAGGGTGGCAAAGAGTGGAAACCAGATGACTACAGGCTATTGTGAGAAGAAAAAATTATACATTCTAGTTGAGATGCATTGAATATTTGACATCTTTTCTTCTCTCCCTACCTCCATTTTCTGAATAACGTTCCCAAATATTCGGGAATCCACGCTGCTGCTATTGGGCCCTAAACTTGGATAATATTGTGTAGTTTTGACTTGAGATGTGATTCTTTTTAAGTTAATCTGTCATTTTAATGTAGGCATTTATTGATTATTTAATGTATATGTGTGCACGTAAGATTTTTAAAAACCTAGCTTGTATTCCATTTTAGTTTAACATGCAGTAGAGAATATCTACATTTGTTTTACAGGAGGACTAACTTATCCCAGATAGCCTCCCAACTTTTTACCTTTCTGACTTTCAGATAATGTAATTTTTCAGGAATCTCTTTAATGGTTATTAGAAGAATTCTGTCCCTCTATTAAGGATCACTAAGAAAGCATAAATGACTAGGGGAACATCAGTGTAGTTCTGCAAGAGTTTGTCTTGGGACTTGCCTTATTTAAGACTTCACAGAATCACAAATCACAGAATGTTACTGGTTGGAAGGCACCTCGGAAGATCATCGAGTCCAACCCCCTTGCCAGAGCAGGACAAAACTAGGACAGATCACTCAGAAATGCCTCCAGACAGGTCTTGAAAGTCTCCAGAGAAGGAGACTCCACAACCTCTCTGGGGAGTCTGTTCCAGTGCTCTGTAAC